>JANBPT010000215.1:0-55175 GCA_027575765.1 Tieghemiomyces parasiticus
TATATTTAATATCGAAGTGGTTACTAAGACCGCTGTTAATCTAGAGGTGAACTACAAAGAGTAGGTCACCGGAGAATTGGAGAAGGGGTATTGAAGCGTGCTGTCTCTGCGTCGGCCCTTGCTCGGCCCTTACACGGTAGAAGGATGATTCCTCCCAGGGCTGATTGTCAACCCCTCTGTCATTAATAATGGCCGAGAATCGGGCTGGTATGTGAACGGAGGATGCAGGATGATATTGGACAAGGGTCTGAGAGGGAGGCCACTGTGGTAGCGCCATCGCATAGAGACTTCAAGGGATCGTATCCTGGCAAGCTTATTCGATAAAAATACCGGCTAAATTACCGTCCACTCATTGATAATGAGCTCTCGGAAGTCGGTATCATGATTTGCGCAATCTATTTCTTTGTTACCCTGGTTCGCTTGGATTGATGCGGCTCAATCTCTGCGTCCCTCAACTCGTTATCATCATCCGGTGGTGGGATCTCCCGTTGAATGGATTACAGGAAAGCGGGTTGCTTCGTCCATCACGACAAAGCCGAGGTGGGGGGAGTGAAGCTATCGACTTCGGTCACACTGGCTAAACGAGATGGAGTGCTCCTAGATGTATCACTACTTCACCCGCTCCTCCTCTCCCCTCCTTTACCGTCTGGATTCTACGGATTCGCCCCAATTGATATCATCTTTACTTTTGTACTGGGTGGTGATGATATGTTGCAGCCTTATCGTACAAGCAAATTTTGCTCACACCGAAGGGTATTAATATCTGATGATGCCGTCCTTTTATAACTACAACCCTCCTGGGGGTCTCAAATTTTTACTGGTAGTGCGCCTTGTGCTCTTCGTAATACCAGCGATAGCCAACGACGACCGTGCTATCTATACCATCGTTACTGGCACTTATGGCGTGATACCTCCTAAATGTTGGAGAGAATATTAGTGTTTCACACTAGGAAACAGCCCAGACCATACCCCTGCCTTCAGTTAACCGAGTAATACATCACCCAACACCCGCTAGCTTCGTGGTAAGCGCATTTCACACCGACACCTTGTACGGGCCCTAATTACCAAGCAATTGCCGGTCTAGATTGTCCATCTCGTCTAAATGTACGGGGTTATTGGGTCATCGCTGGCGTTCAAAAGATTTTCATTACTGATAATCGAAAATTGTTGTCCTGTCACCCAACCTTGGGCTACAGTTTCAGACAAGCGCGACTAAAAGCAAGACTTGGGGCCACAAGGTTTGATGGTAGAAACTGCGTTGACCATCCAACTGAGAGTCATTGTGAAGTATACAGCACGATTAGACGTATGACCGCGACCTTTTCCTCGTTCACTCCTATGCGAGAACACCTTCGCCGTAATCATTTCGGGTCCAACGTGCAGGTTTCAACCTGTCCTCCAAAGGTCAAGGTTCGATTATGCAGACGGGCGTATTTATGTGAACACATCATTATCAATTTGGGGAGACAATAGGGAGGGAGAAAAACAACAGATAAGCGAGGCATTAAAAGAGCACTTAAAAGCCCGTTACAAGTCAGCCGCTGTTTCGTGCGTCACATGGAGCATGTTAGAGTTCAGCAATCGTCGTGGGATGGCGGGTGGAGAGAGACTTCACCGACTTGCTGCTACTCGCCCGTCCCTATTGACATGGTTAATAAAAAATGAAACAAGGAGAATCAGGTGTCAACACGGAAAACCGACAGCTCACCATCATTATCATTAGGGGAGTGATCATCAGACTCATTTAGCGACGAGTACGACGTGGCCGAGCAATCTTACGACCAGCCAAGTTGGTTGTCGAGGCCGTATTGGCGCCAGGAGAGGCGCCCATCGTACCACTGGAGAACTGGAGCGACGGACTGCCCAGCGGGGTACCCTGGGCCGAGGGCGGGTTCGAAGCGCCAAAATTAAAGGTCGGAGTGGCTCCGCCGGCACCTACGTTGAATCCACCCGAGAAGGCCGAGGGAGTCGTTGACCCGGGATTCGTACCCCCACTGGCCGTGGCAACCGAAGGCGTGGCGGCGCCGAAGGCGAATGGTGTTGCAGGTTTCGCGGCAGAGCCAAACATACCACCGGCGGACGGGGCAATGGCCGAGGACGATGCATTAAAGCTGAAATTGGTACTCGGCGCTGCCGTCCCCGCTGGACTGGCGGCTCCGCTGCCAAAGGCCGGGGTAGACGCACCACTGCCAAACCCGCCAAACACTGAGGGGGCGGTGCCCGTGCCAAAGGCCGGCGGCTTCTCAGCGGTTGGGGTAGCAGCGACGCTTCCAAATTTGGAGGAGGTGGCTGGCTTAGCACCACCAAAGTTGAAACCAGACGAGAAGGCGTTCGGGGTCGTAGTGGCGGTCCCGGAGGCACTATTGCCAAACGTGAAGCTATTACTACCGCTGCCGACAGCACTAAAAGCCGGGGTGGCGGGCTTGGCTGCGTTGCCAAAAGAGAAAGCTGAGGCAGGAGCCACTACGGGCGCCGCGTTGGCGACACTGCCCAGGACTGGAACCACGGGGGCACTTGCAGGCGACTCCAACATCGAGTCCGTGCTCATCTCATTCTCCTGGGTCGAACTGCCACTGGTCGTGGCGGCTGGGGTACCGAAGCCGGAAAATTTTACGGGCGTTGCGATGGTAGTAGCGGTGGTGACGGGAACGGCCGAAGTGGCTGCCACACCGCCGAAAGCGAAGGTAGGTGTCGCCGAACTGGTCTGCATCGTGGCAGGGGTGGTGGCGGACGAGTTCGTCGTACCATTAAATGAAAAGACCGGTGCCGCCGTCTTGTCGGACGCCGCAGCAGCGGTTGACGCACCGAAAATAGACGGGGACGGCGCGGCAGCTGAAGTTGAGTTGGCGGGTAGACCAAAGGCAGGCGATTTTGGTAGCGAGCCCGCACTGTTGATGCCGAATTTAAGCGGGGTATCGGCAGTGCCGGTCTGGGCTGTCGCCGCCTTCTTTGCTACAGCACTCGAGGCCTCGGTCTTAGTTTCGGCCGTGAAGGTAGGCAGTGTTGCTAAACCAAAACCAACTGTGGCCGATGAGCCGAAGCCGCCAAAACCACCGCCCGAGGAAGCTGTACTACCAAAGGCCGACGGAGTGGCATTAGAGCCAAGCGTGGGTGCCGCGGCCGATGAGGTCGGAGCGTTAAAGAGGTCCGGAGTTGCCTTGGCTGGTTCAGCGCCGGAAACTGTATCAGACTTGGGTTCGGCCTCCGGAGTGACCGGCGTTACGGCTAGCGGCTTGAACGTAATGGCGGGTGCAGTAGTCGGAGCCGCACTAGTCATGGTGGGCGGTATGGCGGCAGCGGCGGTTGAGGCCTGACCGAATCCGGAGAAGGGCAGAGGCTGAGACTTGGCGTCAGCCGTGGTAGAAAATGCGGATGAGACTGGAGTAGGTGCGGTGGAGCCGAATCCCGTGGGCACCTTGAAGCCACCAAAATTCGGCGTGGCGGTAGTAGTACTGCCGATAGCGGTTGAAGTTTCCCCAGCCGATTTGACCGGGGAAAGGGTGGTACCAGCGCCAAACCTGGACGTGGCACCAAAGGATGGCGCGGCTTCAAATGCCGGCGCGGAAGACTTGGCAGGTTCTGAGGAGGAGGCCGACTGGTTTACCTCGAACGGTCGGTCAGTCGGAGGCTTACCAAACCCGCTGAAAGTCTTGGTGCTGACCGAGCCGCCACGACCGCGTAAAAAGTTGGCGCCGAATGGGTGAGCACCGTCAGTGGCGGGCGCCGATTGCTCGGGGCTGGGGACTGCGGTCTTCTTACTGTCAGGGTTTGGAGCAGTAATAGGAGCGCCATCAAATGAAGTCGCCGGCTTGGACGTCGCAAACGAACTCGGGGCTTCCGGAGCCGAGGTGGAGGCCATCTTGAAGCTCGCCGGGGCCTGGCGGGTGGCAGCTTCCGCAAGTGGGGTCTCCGCCGGCTGGGTGGCCGATAGACCCAATATGGGTACGGGCGGCACGTTACGGAGTTGCTCCAGCTCATCGTCGTCGTCGGACAAGTCGAGGCATGCCGAAAATTTCCAACGGACGACAGCGGGTGCTTTGGCATGCACGCGAGTGGTGTATCCGCGTGCCTTGCGCGAAGAGGCCGGGCCCACGGCGAATGGGGCATCGATACCCACAGAAGCGGCACTAGAGGCACCAGGCCTGGCTGTGGCGGCGCGATGTGATGCTGAAGGCCGGCAGATCGAGGCGCTATTGCGGCGACCGCCGGAACGCTCCTCCGACCCCTCCGAGAGAGCGGCAGAGGGTACACGGCCCTCGGAAGTGGTGGTCTGTACCGAGGGTTTACGCGGGCGGGTGCCATACGGTTGACCAGCGGCCATCGACACCGAGCCCTTGCGACCCGTTCGCCGGCGGCCTTCTTCGGCCCGGGACCCCCGACTGCTACGTGGCTGGGATGCAGGGGCCGTGTTGCGGTAGTCATAATCTTCACCTTTCTCCGGGGCCATGTCTTCGCTATCTGAGAGTCGTGATCCAACCGAGTCCTGGCCGACGTTCGCGTTGAGCGCCCGCTCGCCGCGACGGGGGGCTGCCTGGTGTGACCTGGAAGGTACAAAGGGGATTCCCGGGGCTGCATCTAGGGCCTCGAGAATGCGGGCTGCGTTAAAAGGGGACTGATTGGCCCCGGCCCGGCCGGTGGAGAGTCGGGTGAGATGTGGCAGGCGGTCGAGCGGGCCCGTGGCGGGAGTCGCGGCACCAGCGGAGGCCGAGGTTGAATGGGTCGCGTTACCCTGGGGACTATAAGGATAGCGGTAGATTTGGCTGCGGATCTTGTGCAGAGGCACCATCCGGCGGTTGTGCGCAAATGGCGACAGGGTAGGCGTGGATTGATTTTCTGTGTCGGGCACAAAATCCGTAGCTAGGGTACGGCGCCGCTTGGCCATCTGTTCGGGACTGCCGCGCCCCGCAAACCGTACGCGGCTAGCCTTGTCACGGCCGCTGCGCTCCCGTTTGCGCTCGAGTGGTGGCTCCTCCTCGCTCTCGACGGCAGTAGGGTCGGCTGGATCTTCCCCGACTGCGGATGGGCTTGGCAGACTCACTGCGGGGTTGGTGTCACGCGGTACTGGTGCAGCCAAGGGTCGAGAATCGCCGTTCTGACTCGCTAGATCCAAGGGGATGGATGTCAGAGACGATACACGGTGCTTGGGACTAGCAGCGGCAGCCAGGCTTAGGCGGCTGTTAACTTTAAGTGCGTACCGTGGATCACGACCCCAGGTGCGCTGCCGGGGCAACGTGGCCAGGCCTGTGCCGAGTACCCGGGTGTTGGGCGTTCTTGCCGTGCCGGCGTTAGGGAAAAAAGGTACCTCACGCGACTGGACCGGCGACGTACCAGGTGAGTCGGGTGGCGTACCGTCGCTAGCTGAATCCAGCCGGCGGTGGGACGATGAATCGCCGTCGGTCATCCACCGCAACGGGGTGCTCACGAGTGACTTGATAGTTCCGAAGAGCCCGCTGGGGGTCGCGGGAGTGACTGGTGACGCCGCCTCAGCCGCCGACGTCCGGTGGGTTCGGAGGTACGGTTTAGCGCTCATCCGCTCGGTGCGACGCGACCGGCCAGAGCTGAGGACGGGGGTGGTCGGCATTGCGGGTGGTTGATTGGCTAGGGTCAGGCAGGCAATCTGGCAGCGAGGGGGACGGTGGATGAGTGAAAAAAAAGCGAAAAAGAGTGAGAATAACGTTAGTTTCTACGCTTCCAAGGGGCCGAATAGAGAGGTGTGACGTCAAGTAGGTAGCGGCGTAGTTTAGCCAATCAATGATGAGAAAAGGGAATCAAAGACGGTTGCAATGTGAGCCTTTTAAAACATGGCGTACGCTGTGCTACGCGACCACTATGACAGGAAGGGCGAAGGATATTTCGCTGGTAACCCAGAGGCCGACGATAAGCGGTAACTCAAAGAAAAAAGCCCATACGAAAACTCTTGGAGAACGAGGGCTCATTCGGCAGGGTATACTGACGGCGACACAGGAACAACAGTGTGTGGCGGCCTTGGTAATTTAATACATACCGAATGGACGCTACTGAAGCGGAATCAGCGTATTGACGACCGGCCGTGGTATAGGGGTCGGCTAGTGGAGCGTTGGTTGCCTGGTGTTTAGCTGACTGGACAAGCAAACCGTCCGCGAAGGTGACCACCTCAAAAAGAAAATTGAAAATGACAAATAACAAATAGCTAAAGGACAAGAGAATTCAAAAAAAAAGCTGGGTAGATGGCAAGCTCAGATGTATGCGAACACAAGTAGATTAGCCAACACGGTCGAAGCTATGGCATTAGGCGGAAGTTAAAGGGTCACACGCCCTGCAGCCGGAGTTGGGCACTGAAAAAAAAAGCCAATATATGGAATAGGAGTTGACCCGCGGCAGGGCGATACAAGTTAGGAAACGCCATCATCGCCTGCTGGACCAACCAGCTGCCGTATATGTCTCTAGTGGATCGACCATTCCATAGATGGCTTTGCAGCCGAGCCTCTGACATAATTCCTACTCCTTATATCCTTGGGGGAGAAGCAGAGGGCGCGAGAAGGTGTAAATACTTTGGCGGTTTACCACCACAGGGTCGTAATACAACCAGATCGTCAACTGACCCACCACCATCTTGCCTGGGGCCAACGTGGAAAATAATAAAATAGGCCGTTCGCCCATTAGAACGGCGTGGAGGCAAATAAATGAGGACCATGGGCCAAGTAGTGGACCCATTTTCACCTATGGCCCTATGACCACATCTCATGTGCCATACATACGTTCACCATCTGTGGCAACGTAATCGGTCGGGTCAGCAGTGGAGGATAAGATGGCATTGCTCACGTGACGCCCGCCCGTGACAGCCAAGCCAGAGAATGGTGGCCGATTGAATTGCACCACGGAAGTGGTAGGCCAGTCCACGATTACCATTGTCGCCACTCTTGCTTGACTTGACATGTAGCCACATAAATTATATTATTTTCAACTTAACAGCACAGGGTTTTACCGATCTGATCTTATGAATATAACAGTAAACCCTCAGCCGGCCAGGGCCAGTGCCAATGCCTGGATGCTGTCGAGGTCGGGTCGCTTGGAGGAAATCTGCAAAATGTTCACGACGAAGTCGCGGGTCCGGATGAATTCCGTGTCCAGTTGGCCGAGACGGAGCAGGAGACGGTCACGTGCGGCAAGGACTTCATCAATAGGCGCTGAAGTGACAAGATCGGATGTCACTTTGGTGGGGTCGTACGTGAGCACCTCAGGGTGAGTGGCCGCCAGATGGACAAACCCCGTATAAAGCTCGTGGAACTGCGGAACCAGTTGGACGAGACTGGCCAAGTTCTTGTGAACGATGGATGACTGGGCCACGGGGAAGAGACGGCATGGTGGCAATAATGCGGTTAGCTATGCCGTGTCTAGACGGCAGCCAACACCATCAGGAAGTGGGGTCAGCCATCATTACTATCCGGTTAACACAGCTACTTACCTTACTGTCTAAAAAGCACTTGGAAGTGAGAGCATCCCCGAATGCTGTCACCTTGGCCACGATTGCTGTAAACGAGAGCGGATAGTTGGGGCCCGGAATCCACCGGTGCAGGTCAGCCTCCATGCGAGCACACTCCGTGTCGAGCACCTAGGTCAACTCGTGGAGCAAAGGGTGAACAAGAATTAGTACTAACCTAATAAGAGGAACAGGTCGGGCAAATTATAATAATTAATATTTAAAAAAAGGCATCGCAGACATGAGCCGCGCACGCCGAGAGTAGATACTTACCGCAGACATGATGTAGTGACGCAACCCATTGATGAAGGCCAGTAGGCGGAGTCGGAGGCCGTAAAACTGGGCCATGTAGCGGTGGATGCGGCGCAAGTCCCGGCGGCGCTGAGCCCGGACGGCGCGCTCGCGGGTAGGTGGCGCCAGGGCGGCGATGCGTGGAGGCTTCACGTAATCCGGGCGGACGAGGAGGTGGCGGGCGTAATCGATCTGAAGCACCCACCGACCGATCTTCTGGCAGCTAAGCAGGAGCGAAGGGGTAAAGAATACCTGAAGCGAAGGTGGAAGCTAGCGATTGCGCGATAGAGAAAGGTAGGAGTCGGGGGGCAAAAGCCGATGAGTATCAAGGTGGCCAAACCCTGGATGGCCTGTCGAATACTGGGCCAGGCGCGGGCGCTAATCTATTTATCAACCGTCAGCTGTCAGCCTACCTGAAATTCAATCTTGAGCTGGTCGAGCATGCCGGAGAAGTTGAGGGGTCGGAGCTGGAAGATTGAAGCAGCCGCCACCGCCGGTGACCCCGTGATCCGGACATTAGAGACCGCTGACCGCCAGAGTGGAGACGCCTGGAGCAGCGACTCGGCCATGAAACTGTTTAATTCTGTCAGGAGGGGCGGCCCGGACTCTCCCGCCAGCCCACCGGAGCTACCTGAGGTAGTGGACCGACGCTGGAGGGTAAGACCGTAAAAGCGCCTGCGAAAGTAATCTAGCGAGGTACCATCGAAGATAAAGTAAAGGCAACGGAGCTGTTCAAATGTGGCGGCCCAGGGTACGGCCTGGTGGAACGCGCTCAGTAAAGTTGGCCCCTCCGTATTTTGCAGGTGGGCCAAAAAGTGGGCGATGCAGCTGCCCATGAGCGTCTGGAGGGGCTGAAAATCGGTGAAGGCAGAGGCAGGTCGCGCTGGGCTGGGCGGGTCAACCGGCTCGCCGGATTCTGCTGTAACCGGGTCTACGCCCGGCCGTTTGGGTTGGCGGACCTGAAAATGGTAGATGTCGGAGCTCGGCGGTGCCTCGTCCGCGGGGCCCTCTAGTGGTAGGTCAACGCCGGTGGGAGTAGAGTCAAGTTCGGGCATAGTTGGCTGAGTAGCGGAGAATTTGGTGTGGTACCGTTTCTTCACAAGACCATGCAGGTATGGTACCACGGCCGCTACCAAATCGTAAGCTGCAGGAGCGGCCTCAGATCGAGAGGGATTTAGGTAGCGTTGCTGCAGGTTCATCTCATGGCCGTAATCTAGTAGAGTAGATATGTGGGGACGCAGAAATTCGGGGATGTGGTCACCGGCGTTAAACTGGTCAGGGCACGAACTAAATGGGAAATATATGGGCGTGCGTGACATTAGGTTAGAGCATAACTAACAGTGCGCAGTGTCCAACTGCTAACGCGTAAACAGAAACGACCACTTAGAGAAAGGCGGCGGTATGATTCCGAAATGCGCACCAGGCGGCTTACCTGTGGATGGCTAGCTCGTCGAACGGGTCGCGTAGGGTTCCTGTGGTGAGCCAGTCAGACAGGATAGCGAGATATGGAGTGAGGGTGGCACACAGCAAATCCATCGCCAAGGGCCACTCCGGACCGGGCCGTTCGAGTTGTAGCCGAGCCGTCGATTGGACCAAGGTGTCGATCAACTGGGTGGTAAATGGCCTGGTAATGATATCTGGCAGTGGGTCCCCAGCAAGAGGTAGGATCTGGCGCACCAGTCGGTGGAGATAGTGGACGCGCAAACCCAACGAATGGAGTACTGTACGGAGTTTGAGCACAGACGTGAGCGGGGCGACCGACTCGTCGGCAGGAGTGCGCGTCTGGAAGAACGCCAGCTCCAGGTCGCGGAGTTCACGGTCGGCAGCGGTAAGGTGGGACCGGAGGGCCCACCTGAAGGCTTGGATGGTGCGTGCAGCGGGGAACTTGAAATGCTGGACTCCAGTAGGGTCGGATGCACCCACAGCCTCCGACGGATTAAAATTGTCGAGTCCTTTATCAGTGGGCGTTGGGTCTGAAGCCCAGGCGCGCAGGGTGTTTAGCCGCGTAGCCAGCCGCAAGAACCAGGCCAAATGGTGACCCAGGGCGCTCCGAGTAAGATGTGTAAGCCGCAACCGCGGGGCACGTAACGATGATTCACTATCTATCGCCTTTGGCGACCCAAAGAGATGTGTGGGGTGACCGAAAAGCAACTGGATAATCTCGCGGACCAAGATGGCCTCGTTGACGTAGGGCGCTGGATCGTGGACCTCGGTCGGTGGGAGTTCGAGCGCAGACCGGTAGTAAGCCAGGAGCGCAGGCTCCAACTCGTTCGGCTCGTAGAGTGAGAAATTGTTAGGAGGGTCGTCGGGGAACCCGGCAGGCGGAGTGGAGGACTCTGGGAGTGGGCAGGCTACGGCACGTTTGAGCCAATACAGCTGGGTGCGGAGCTCAGCCAGGGTGTCGCTGTACTGCGCATCGTCCCGCGTAGCGGGATCCCGCTGCCCGGGTGACGAATGTGCGGGTGGCATGTGCATCGAGGGCGCTTGGCTTTAGGAGATGAGGTCAATGTTGCTGACGGATGCGGAAAGTGGCTAATGTAAGTCGGAACGAAATAAGTAGGCGGCAAGGTGGAAGCGCCTCTGAGGAGCTGCGCGGCGTGTGGTTAACTTGCGAATGTATGGCGTTGCTTGATCACCCGCTGTGGTAAAGTAAACATAAAGAGACTTCGACTGTGTAATATACGGCTAACCAGTAATAATGCTTTCGATTGCATCCAGAGCCTGAAGCAGCTCCCCTAATAGCAACCATAAAATGATGGAGGAGATATACTCTAGTCTTCAATACAAAATTTACAAGAACCAGAATCGGGATGTGGTCTAGTATCTTCTACTTTAGCATCGAACCGGCTGTTACATTAAAGGTTGCCCTTCTATCTCACTAGGATGGCGTAGTCTGAAACTCGAGCTACATTTACCAGGCGATTCGTGTGAGCCCAAATTAGATATTCTCATTCTCTGACCAAGAAAATATAATGTATCTACACAGGTCAAACAACCCTGGGGGAGCTTTACAATCCCCTGTCTTGCCATAATTTGAGATCAACTAACCCTGCTTTACGTGGACCGTGGCTCTCTAGCCTATAACCCCCGGCTTGACCTCCGATCGGACAAAATTGGTGAGTTGGACGAGAGTAGGGTCTAGGCTGCACAAATGAATGGGATTCAACTTGCCAGTAAGCAGCTCACCTGAATATAGTGCCCTTAAGGGAAACTATTACCAACCCAAATCTTTCGAGGCCACTTAGTGCCCGATACCGTGTCGATGGCGTTCTTCGTTAGTAACAGTCCAGCATATGAAAGTGTCTAGCTACTGCGCAAGATTCGGCTGGGTTGGGGGTATGCATAAGTGGCTTATCATGAGGACGAAATCGAACTCACCTGCCGGGGGGTTCGCCGGCAACTATTAATGGACCCAATCTGACAAGAATAATATAAAAAATCGCACTGGAGAAGAGACTAGCTACTAGTGCCCTGAGAGGAACGGCACTACATTGCAGCGATAACGAATTTACTTCTCTCCAGGTACTACCTGTGACCCCCTCCCCATTGTAATGGAGCCGTCATCACAGGACTGCTAAGGCGTGGATTTAGGGGACGACGGTGCGTCACTAGCGGCTTAATGATTATGAGGTGCTCTATTTTCACCGACCGCTGACGACACAGTGACTCACCCCTCTCCGCTGAGGAGAAAACGTACCCCTCCCCCGCCGAGGGGAATGCGTCTGACCGCGCGCATTAACTCCCTTTCTGCCCACTATCACTTTCCCGCGTGCCGCCCTCTAGAGCCAGACTGAGCGACACGCTCACGAAAGCCGCTACACCCCTCCATCACCAGCGTAGAAAAATGACTCAGATCCTGTCGAACACGTATTCATCACCAAGATAAACCGCACTAACGAACTTCACAGCAAACCTATCACCGATCTGATATAATAAACCTTCGCCAGCGTAGAAACGGTCTCTTTGCTAATAGAAAAAGTACTTTTTCCCCCTATACTTTCTTCGTCTGCTATAACCTCATTACACTATGATCAAGAGTCTCTGACGGGATGATGACAATCCAAACTGTTTTATTCATAAAATTGGTGAAGGTCGTGACCGAGTAGGAAAGCCGGATTTCGGTCCAGAGACCATCCCAAGGGGCGACATCCAACTTCATGCTGAAGCAAGAGATGGAATTTACGCTGGATGCATGCCAGTGTGACCATGGGTATCCTTACCTGATGACCACACACCGCACCAATAGTGAATCTATTCGCACGAGACAACGGTTTGCGCTTGGATTGATCTACCTGGGGGTCAGGTTGGGGAGGAGGCGATTATCAGGTAATATGACCGACCCTTCCTCCCCTTACTGCACGGTACGCGCAGGTCCTGAGGTCCCCCCCCCACGCCACCCCGCACCTCAAGCAGCCCCAGCCTTAGGAAAGCAGTCACTTACACTAAATTGGAACCGGCTAGAACGCCATGAACTCGAGCCCACTTCCCTAACTGCTCTGCCGACACTCTCTGATTAACTCTGCCAGTAACAACTTTCCAGACTTAATTGTATTTCTGTGTTTCCTTGGACGCATCAGTCATCTACCCTACACTCGCCATTAGAAATTTTGCTCGACCCGTTCAATTTCTCGCCCGACATTGCCTGTACGATGGGATTCACTCTACGCCATGTTAATCGGCTTCTAGTGAACTCACCCCGGCTGAGTAAGTTGTATGCTCGCTGCCACATACGGCAGTAGGAGCCCATGGTGGGGCCATGTCAATTTGGATTTGCTTAAAAAAGGCTTTGCCTTGGGAACCTTCGTTTGCACGTCTTGATGCCGTTGCAGACGAGCAGCTCGTCCGTAGACGTATCTCTGCCCAACCTACTTAGCTCTTAATCAAACGCTACCCACCGCAACTCACCCGACGCTGATTGGTCTGTCTACCCAGTTCCCGGCCTAAGCCTGATCGCCCGCCGGTTGCCAGCGCGCGCCATGGCCTCTAAATCAGGTAAATAGCAGTGCCAAAGACGCACACAGCGTTCGATTACAATTTCGTCGATTTATTCGCAACCATCTTTCCGTCCTAGATGACACGATAATTGAAACGCCCCGGCTCTTGTACCCAATGAACCCCCCTCCCCTCCTCGTCGTTAAGGTCTCGCCAAGTACGACTGGACTGACGCCCTAGATCTCAAATCACAGCTGACGGAGGACGAACAGACGATCCACAGTATCGCCACCGAATACTGCCAAGAGCAGCTCATGCCGCGGGTCCTCGAGGCTAACCGCCACGAAACGTTCGACCGTCGCATCCTAGAGGAGATGGGTGAGCTCGGTCTCCTGGGGTCTACCATCCAGGGTTACGGCTGTGCCGGCGTATCTTCGGTCGCCTATGGACTCACGGCGCGCGAGGTTGAGCGGGTTGACAGTGGCTACCGCTCGGCCATGAGCGTCCAATCCTCGCTCGTTATGCATCCCATCAACGCCTACGGCAGTGAAGCCCAGAAGCAAAAGTACCTTCCTGATCTCGCCAAGGGCAAGCTGGTCGGTTGCTTCGGGCTCACCGAACCTAATCACGGCAGCGATCCCGCTGGTATGGAAACTACCGCCCGTAAGACCGACCGCGGGACCTACATCCTCAACGGGTCCAAGACTTGGATCACTAACTCCCCTATCGCCGATGTGTTCGTCGTGTGGGCCAAGAACCTGAGCGAGGATGGCAAAATCCGCGGGTTCATCCTGGATAAGGTAGGTTGAGGGTTCAGCGGCTGTAAGACCCGGGTGACCGTAGGGAGAGACGGGGTTACTATCTATCCGTGCTGGCGAGGGTTGAAAATTCGCACGAAATTGTCACCTTTCCTTTATATGGTTCTTGAATATTCTTAACCAGCCCTTCGAGGAGTGTCGGAACAACTATCTCCACGTTCCAGGGAATGAACGGGCTTGAGGCCCCAGCCATTAAGGGCAAGTTCTCGCTGCGCGCCTCCGTTACGGGCATGATCATGATGGACGAGGTCGAGGTACCGGCCGAGAACCTCCTGCCAAACGTTGGAGGGCTCAAGGTAAGTCGGCGATATGACTGATATGCTAGGAAACTGGCCATCGGCATCGCCCAGCTCCTACCGATTTCACTCAACGTGCCTCGAGCTTGCCACTTCCGCCTCTAATGTAATGTCATATACGCCTTCACCCTCTCTCCCCACTAGGGCCCCTTCGGTTGCCTCAACAATGCCCGATATGGCATTGCCTGGGGCGCCCTGGGTGCCGCCGAGTTTTGTGTGAACCAGGCGCGCGAATACACTCTGGCACGCAAGCAGTTCGGCGTTCCGCTCGCGAGCTTCCAGCTCATCCAGAAGAAGCTGGCGGACGCCCACACCGAAATCACCCTCGGCCTGCAGGCCTGCCTCCGGGTGGGCCACCTCAAGGACATGGGACGGGTGGCCCCCGAGATGATTTCGCTCATTAAGCGCAATTCGTGCGGAAAGGCCCTCGATATCGCCCGCCAATGCCGCGATATGCTCGGTGGGAACGGCATTAGCGACGAGTACCATATCATCCGCCACGTCATGAACCTCGAAGCGGTCAACACTTACGAAGGGACCCACGACATTCACGCCCTCATTCTAGGCCGAGCCATCACCGGGATTCCAGCGTTCGAGACTGCCAAGCTCAAGTGAGTTATCGATAGCGCCTCTTGCCTTCTCTCAGCGGTGCGTGTGAGAGTTTCCCTAGCCCTCTTTTGTCGGAAAGCAGTACCTGCGGATAATCTTTTTCCAACGCGACCTCTATTTCAACCCGCTGCCTGGTCCAGTAAACAAGCCTAACCAGACTGCAATCGATACATAACAATGAAGGGGAGGTATAGAAATTGTATTGGGGGTAGCTGCTCAATGGTATGCAATAGGGGTAGGCAAGGGGGTTACCCTGCCTCTAGTTGGTGGTCTCCTTCTCCTCAGGCTTGACTTCGCTCTCGGCAGCGGGCTTGACGTTGTGCTTCTTCTTCTGCTTGACGGGTTTGGCCTTGACGGGCGGCGGAGGGTAGGCGAGCTCGGCAATACCGTTGTATTCGATGTTGTTGGCGAAGTAGGCTTGTACGGGGGCCAGGAGATCGTTGATACCCTGGGCAACGCTCTTCTTCAGATCGCCGGGGTGAACCAGTTTCTCGGCA
Organism: Tieghemiomyces parasiticus; assembly: GCA_027575765.1. Taxonomy (NCBI): domain Eukaryota; kingdom Fungi; phylum Kickxellomycota; class Dimargaritomycetes; order Dimargaritales; family Dimargaritaceae; genus Tieghemiomyces; species Tieghemiomyces parasiticus. Next base: position 14,903 of record JANBPT010000215.1, read on the forward strand.
AACTCCTTCTCGAGGGCCTCGTAAGTAGTGTAGACCGAATTGCCGCCGTACTTCTCGGGGCGTTGGATGGTGAAGGTAGCACTGCCGTCGGCCGACCGCAGGCTGGCGGCGGGGAACAGAACGTGCTTGGTGAAGGCCAACAGGCCGTTGTCGGCGATGTTACCTTCCTCGCAGAAGGCCTTCTTGAGCTTCTTTTCGACCGCCTTGGGGTCGTCGAGTAGGTCAATCTTGGAGTCCGGGTCGGATGCACTCATTTTGCTGCCTTGCAGACCGGGAACCATAGGGCTCATGAGGTGAGCACGTTTGGCGTAGCCAAGCTGCGGCAAGTACTTCTCGGCGAACGTGAAGATCTTTCGCTGGTCCACACCACCGAACTGGGCGTCGCACTTGAGGTACTCCTCATCAAGGGCTTGCATCCCGGGGTAAATCAGGGAGCTCAGGAGCGGACTGGCCACCTGCTTGACCACCTCGGCACCAGCCTTCTTGGCGTCGTGCTCCGTTACCAGGGTAGTCAACCGGAGCAGGTCCATAGAGTAGGCCGGGGTAAGTTCGAAGCTGGACCCCACCACAAACTTAAGCTTGGCGATGGGTACTCCGACTGAGTGGAGCATACCTTTCACCGCGGCCTCGTAGTAACGTACCCGGTGTTGAATGAGGTCCAGTGGGGCCTTCAGGTTGTCGAGCACCGCGTGGAGGTCCGCGAGGAGGATAGTGACGTGGCAGTCGGCACGTAGAAAGTCGGCAATTTTGGACACGGGTACAAAATAGCCAATGTGCGGCCGGCCCGTCGTCGCCGTACCAAAATAGATCTGGAGGTCACGCGTGGCCAGTACCTCACGGATACGGTCCTCGCCAAGGACCTCCTGAAGGTTGCGACGGATGAGCGAGACCTTAGCGTCCACATCCAGGGGAGCCTGGTGCAGGCTGATCTGCTCGATTTCGGACTTGAGCTCGGCAACAGGGATGTCGGTCATGGTGGGAGGTAGAGAGGGGCTGCACGATTGTGATGAAGTAGTTGAGGAAATATTGGTATAGAACGCAGCGAGGAATGTGGGTGGCTCGGTAGGGCCGGGCCTAGTAGAGCCAAGGAACGGTGGGGAGGGGGGGTGGCCGAACTCGAAAAAAAAATCGACTGTCGAGTCACCTAGACCAAGAAGGGGGGATTCTGCCCCCCCCCCCCCCCCATGCAAACGTTTGTGGTACTCTCTGTCGGGAGCTAGCGGGACTCCTGACGCTTGAGGACGCATACTGCCTGGTCAACCCTCCGGAATGCAATGTCGCTACTCCATTATGCCGAATAGTGTCGAAGAAACTACTTCATATAACAGCGGCCCAGGCCTCGGTAACTTTACACTGACGTTAACCATAAAGGTTTAACCAGGACGAGTGCGTTTGGGTAAGCAGCCACGAAGATTGCCTTGATTAGTGCGCCAGCTCGAGAATCTCTCGCACCGTCGCAGTGCTCCGCCATTAACGATGAAATGAATGGGATAAGGGGACAGTGGGAACGCAGAGGCTCAGGTTCACTGGTGGGCCTCCACTCGCCGTGCTATCCTTGCACTTCCCATCTGGACACGCCAATGCAACACCCATGGCAACCCCCCCCCCCTCCCAATCGGTAACCTAATCGGCCAATTCAACTTGACCATCTATTTTCCGCCGCACTAGCGTACAATACATCCCCACCATGCTCCCTTCCGATCGGTTTAAGGCTGCCAAATCGCAGCGCAAAGCGACCAGCGCAAGTGGCCCCCCGCTCTGCCAGAAATGCCTGCAGTCAGGACACTGGACGTACGAGTGCCGCAACTCTCAGGCCTATCAGGCCCGACCCTCCCGTACGTCGCAGCTCCGCAACCCACTGCCACTCGTGAACCCGAAACTGCCGCCGGAGTTTGCCCCTCGTCGTCGCAAAGCACATAAAAGTCGGCCGGATACCGATACCGACTCTACCTCCGATGCGTCGTCGCAGTCGGACGTGTCAAGTGTTTCCTCTCGTGGCCGTCGGCGTACCAAGCGTCGCCGTCGCTATTCGTCGGATTCCAGCTCCAGTTTCGGGTCAGATTCTGACTCGACCGTTTCGTCAGTGTCTAGCCGCGCCAATACTCGCCGCTCTGACAGGCGCGGGGGTCTTCATAGGCGACCCCGCCGCTATTCCACCGACTCCCGGTCAGACTCGGATTCCGATGCCTCTTCCACCTCATCAGAGTTTAGCTGTCGTAATCGCCACCGCAAAGCGCCCACTAAACGGCGTCACCGCCGGCGTAGCGCATCTAGCGGGTCGGCCCGTTCATTGGATTCCAGCCGCGGTGCCTCTCGGACTCGACCCTCAGGTGACCGGTCCCGCTCGTTGTCGTCCGTGTCGGTCCCTGGACCACCACTGGCGGCCCGGACGCGAAGCCGCTCTGTATCTTTAGGTCGGCCCGCGGTCAAGCCTAGCACACACCGTCAGCGCTCCTCGTCCCCTACTTCCGGGAACTCCTCACGTTCTCCGTCAGTTCCTCGTCGCTTCCCTTCCCCACCTTCTGGTGATCAAACGAGCGGACGCCGAGCGTCACCAATAGCGTCCCGGTCGACATCTCCCGTGTCGCGCAAGGATGATTCTCGCGCTGTCAGCAACCTGCGGGTCGAGCGCTCTCCGTCGCGGCATCGAAATGGCAGGCATAGCCTTTCGAGCCTGAGCCGGTCCCCAGCGCGCCCTTCCTCCCGCCATCGGATCAGGACCAGATCACGGTCACCTACTTCTCCTGTACGTAGAAGCGAGTACCAAAGGGCCAGTGATCGTGGGTCCGACCGGTCCCCGCTGTCACCTCGATCATGGTCACCCAGTCCGACCCGGTCGTACTCCAGCGGCAGCGAATCTATATACTCTAGCTGCTCATCCACCCGTAGTACGTCAGCAGGGCGGGGCCGACCGGTTAAGTCCGTCGTTTACGTTGTCCGACAGGCCCATCGGAATTGAGCGGCACCCCAGTGGAGAATGGGCGGTTTTTAAAGTCTTTCCTGTAGCTATCCTGACCACCTTATAACGTTCTAATGCCGCACGCCTTCCAATAATTTTTAATACACACATGACTTGTGAATGCTGCATTGAGGGCTTACGTTGTGGCCTACGACTGCTGAACTATGAAGCGCCTACCTACTTTTATAGGTGTAAACCTCTGATGAATAACTTGGAGGTGACCTTGACAAACCTACCCTCCCCCTATGTAGCATGGGCTAGGCCTAAGCCTATGGCCCGAAGGGATGGGGCCTCCCCCTTCCTTCCGCGCTGCGGAGCCCCGCTTACCCGTGTGCATTGGACTGCGTCAGACCGCAACGAGGGATTCGCCTCGCTGCATCTGGGACATCCCCACTTTGATATCCAATGAACCAAGCCCTTCTGACTCCTCATTATCTCATTCGCTTGCCCCAGCTTCATTCTTTTTCGTCGTTGCCACTCACACTACACGCCGCATTCCTGCCGATTACCGACCCCGCCACATATCCTCCACAGCCTTCCTTTTCCCCCGTCGGAATCCGTCACCATGGTTCTCGAGGCCACCGTCATCATGTAAGTGGATGCCTTGACACTGATGCGTAATTAGAACTGTCACTAGTCCGCCTGGAAGATCGCGCTTAGCATTCCTATGCGATACTTACCACCAATGCTCGCCATCTGCCCCCATTTCCCTTCACTCCAACAGCATCGATAACTCCGACTGGATGCGTAACGGCGACTATACGCCCAGCCGGTTTGCCGCCCAGAAGGACGCCGTCAACACGGTCTACGAGGCCAAGTTGAACGATAACCCGGAGAATACCGTGGCCTTTCTGACCATGGCCGGCAAAAGGTAAACGGCACCGACTGCGTGTTAACTTGCCCTGCCTGCCGCGGCACCCGGCTGGATTTCTATGCACGGCCGACTAACCGCTACCCACCAGCCTTGGCCTCTCTTGTACGTCACCCCCCCCCCCCACACACGCACACATCCTCGCCGGAATCCAGCCCGGAGATGCTGGTCACGCTGACGTCCGACATGGGCCAAATCCTCTCGGGGCTCCATAAGCTCAAGCTGGGTGGCAAGCCTAACTTGGAAGCTGCGATCCAGATTGCGCAGTTGGCGCTCAAGCACCGTGCCAATATGAACCAACGCCAGCGGATCGTGGCGTTCGTAGCCAGTCCCGTGGAGACCGCAGAGCGGACCCTGGTCCAGATCGCCAAAAAGCTCAAGAAGAACAACGTGGCGCTCGATTTTATCAGCTTCGGCGAAGTAGATGCTAACGAGGCCAAACTAACCGCATTTACCAACGCCATCAACAACAACGATAACAGCCACCTGGTGGCTCTCCCGCCGGCCCCTCAGATCCTGAGTGAGCGCGTGCGGAACTCGCCTATCCTCGCCAGTGAGGATGGCGGATCTGGCGGGTACGGTGACGCTGAAACGAACGATTACGAGTTTGGGGTCGATCCCAATTTGGATCCCGAGCTGGCCTTGGTAAGTTTGTGTGTAGAGTTACGCCTTGTGTGCCAGGCCTCTGGGTCGTATTGACTGGGACATGTGTTAGGCCGCCGCACCTGCTTTAGACACAATCTTACACGTCTTATTATTCTGCCGCCATCCCATCCCCTCCTTCCTCACTCCACCACTACAACAGGCCCTACGCATGTCGATGGAGGAAGAGCGCGCCCGCCAGGCTGCCACGGCACCTAAGACCGAGGGTACCCCAAGTGACAGCAAGGTCGAAGTCGGCGGCAGCGATAGTGCTGCTAACGCCGGTTCCTCCTCAGGCAAAGCCCCCACTGTCGCGACGGACCTGACTGAAGACGAATTGATGGCCCAGGCCCTGGCCATGTCTACCGATGGCGACGTGACCATGGGCGACGCAGACGAAGACGATGAAATTGCGCGGGCCATTGCCCTGTCGATGCAGGAGGCGAGCGAGCGCGAAGGAGCGGACGAGAAGAAAAAGGACCAGTCGTAAACAGAAGATAGGACCGTATTGTGTGGGTTCTCTAGATCGGTGAGGAGTTAATAGCGACCCATTTCCTTCCCCCCTAGGCCTCGAGACTCCCTGTTTTCTTTTTTTTTCATGGAATTGTATTCTCTGTCGCTTTTAACAAATCAAGTTACGTTCTATAACAATAGATATTGTATCGAAAACGCGATAGACAGATACCGGGATACTCAGATAGATGTTTACATGTTGTAGAGTGCCTTTATAGCGTAGCAAATTGAGGATATATCACTTTGGAAATCGGTGAGTGCTGGACATGGTGCGCTAAGGCACCTGGGGAATTCTAATACAGGGTCAATTAAGCGGCGTGCCGACTTTTTCGCATCCGCTACATACCAGACCTCATTCACCTTCAGAAGCTGCTGGCCTTTTAGACCCGGCTTTGTATTCAACTCGCGGCCTGGCCTCCCTAATTTAGAATAACCCTCCATTTTCTATTACATTCCAAGCTTTCTCTTACTCACCATGTTTAGCTTCAAGAAGACCTCTAAGCAGCGCAAACTGCGGCAGAAGGCCCGTGACGATGACGGGGAGGCCGCCCCGGTCGATTCGGCTCCGCCTGACGCCATGCCTGAGCCATTAACTGCAACGCGCACCGCCTTACCGACCGCTGAAGAAATGGCGGCCGCCTTAGCCGAACCGGCTTCAGCCTCGACCACGACATTGACGTCAGCTTTGGACGATGTGCGATTGGACCCAACGCCATCCCACGGGGCGGCTACACCTTCGGTAACCATCGGGGCGCGGCGGAGCAGAGGAGGCCGGTCCACGGTGAGTCGGAAACCCGTTGTATCAATCGGACCACCTGGAGTGGACGAGGACGCTATGGAACCCGCAGCGTATGAATCTCGCGACTTGCCATCGGTACGGCTAGGAGGTCGACCAAAGACGACGACCAGCCGACCGGCACAGGCCCGCTTAGCGACGCCCGTTGGCCAGACAGCGCAGGACCACGTACAAGCTGAAGGCGACCAAAACGATGACCTGACGGACGGGCAGATCGACCACCCACCGCCGGCGTTCGCGCTCCGCAAGTCGGCAGCGAGCCTGAGTTTTGCGCGGCGGAAGGATCGTAAGGCCCGCGCTAACGATCTGGCGTCCACGGATTCTACCATACCTCTCCTGTCCCCAGCTTCATCTGCCGGGAGCTCCTACACGCCCGAGTACCTGGAGCAATTGAAAAAGGACTCCTTCCGGGCCGAGCCAACTCCAAAGCCGAAGGATACGCAACGTAGCCCTGAAGAGCTCATGGCACTGATTAACCAGCAGATTGGTGAAGGTAAGCCTCCCTTCCCCTCCCTTCTGCTTTCCATTGCCTCCAACCATCAATGGCGCATACATATATGTCTCTTGTCAGTTTAGCCTTACAGTAACGATTTTGAGCCCACGTTGCCAATGTGGGGGGACTTGGTAACTCTGACACCTTTTACAACCCCTCGCCCTCGCTTCCTCACCCAGGCCGTACCCCTGACCCTGAACTCATCACTGCGGTACGGAAACATCGAGAGCGCCAGCGCGATATCACATCCACCCCGGCCAAGCCAGTTCCGAAGGCCGCCCCGGAGTTTATCTCACTAGACAGCGACGGAGTAAGTTACCGTGTGACACGCGTACGAGGGCCGCAAGAAGCCTCGTGTCGCTGTTAAACCTTTCCGTTTGGCGTGACGATCTTACCAGTCGCACCACGCTAGGCTAACTGACCGAAACTTAAGTGCAACCATTCTCCTTCCATCTTTGTCCGCAGTCCGATTCTGAACTCAAACGTATTATCCAGCAGGAGAACGAGGAGACCCTGGCCGCTGAGGATGACGAGCGTAAGTAGGACGGCGCATTTCAAATGCTCGACTAGGCTTACCGATAGTTTGCCACGCAGAAGTGTATTCGAGTACACCGAGCCCTGCCACTAACCGCTACCCCTATCCATACCGCTACCCTATTTTCTCTGGTCGGCTTTTTATTCTTCTTTGGTATTTAGTACTTTTGAACCAGGGCGATCAGGACATGCCAATCGGACACAATTCCATCATGAACTCTCGGGAGAAACAGCGACAGGAGCGCCGTCAGGCTGTAAACGAAATGTAAGCCGTCTGACCACCATAGTTGCGTATAAATATACCATGGCCGTGCACCCATGGTCTTTCCTCCTCCCACCGCCATCCACGATCCTGCCTAACCACTCGAACAACTGTACCACCCGCTTCCCATCCACCAAAACCTTTTTCAGCGAAAACGAGGTCCTTGACGACCAGGACGATGAGGTCCGGCGGTGGGAAATGGACCAAATCCGCAAGGGCGGCGCACAAGAAGCCCTGGGGGTGTTCAAGCATGACACGGAATCGCTCCTCCACAAGGTCAACTCGGCCATCCGAGTCACCCCCGTCCCGGCCCTCAAGGACCTTCGCAGCAACTGGGCGGCTCGCTTAGCCCGCCTTCAAGATGTCCAGACTCGAAACCGGGCTGAGTTGGAACGGGTGGAGAAGGAGATTACGCTTACCACCGAGGCGGCTCAGGCGGCCGAAGCGGAGAAGCATCGGCTGCGGCAAAGGCATGATCACTACATCGATTTGCTCAAAGCCCGGGAAGCCGGTGAGGAGGATGATGCTGGTAGCCGGGACAATTTTACCGGGGGCGGAGGTGACGGCACTACGCCCGTTGAACCATAGCCATAGTACTGCTCGCTGCGATTTAGCTAGAAAGCCGGTGGTTAATAACAATAAAAATAATGGCCGATTTTAATTGCCAGCACGACTACATGCGTTCAATCACTTGTACTGGTATAAATGTCGCTGCGGAGTCCAAGAATTATACATAAACATAAGCTGGCATCGCACAATGAGGCTTACCATCAAAGTGATATATAATGCGCCTGGTTCAAGTGTATAGTTTTAATGGTAAAATAATGTGCCCGACCCACGACAAACAGAGCTAATTAAGTGGGACACAATAGGGAGAGAGAAAGGGAGGGAGGGAGGGGGAGACGCCTTCATTGGCGGGCGCAGCTTCCTGATCAGAAGGAATGGCTAAACACCCAACAATATCTATAAATTTAAATGTGGGACTTGTCGGAGATGAAGAACCACTTGTGGATGCTCTGGTCGATCTGGGGGACCTCCATGGGCTTACCGGTGGGGATGGCCTGGTAGGCCGGGCTGTCGGTGCCGATGAAGCCCGGGGAACCGGTCTGGGTGGTGTTGAGGTGGCACTGGCTGTTGCGGTCCGTGAGCTTACCGGTGGTGTCGGCCATGAGACGCTTCCAGGCCTCGTGGGTCTCCTTGATGACATTGTGGGCGAAAGCCTGGTTCTTGGCCTCGCCGTTGAAGGCGAACGAGTTCTCGGGCTTGCCATCGGGGATTTTGTAGATACGGAACCACTCGTTGGTGGCGCGGAGGAGGCCCGGCATGTGACGCTCCACGTCCTCAATGTCGTGGAGCTTGGAGGCCAGCGGGTCGTTCACGTCGATGGCGATAATCTTCCAGTCGGTCTCATCCTCGTCAATCAGGGCCATGACCCCCAGCACCTTGACCTGCTTGACCTGGCCGCGGTAGCTGATCTGCTCACCAATCTCGATCACGTCCAGTGGGTCATTGTCGCCGGCGAACTTGGTGTCGGTCGACACCTCGGTGGGGTCCTCCCAGGTCTGGGGGATGGCACCGTAGTTCCAAATGTAGCCGTGGTGCGGGAAGCAGTTGCGCACGAAGCGGAGCTTGCCCTTCTTGACGTCCTGCTTAATGGGGTTAAGCGGCTCGCTGTCGGCAATCTCCATCTTGGCGTTGGTCCAGCGCGGGATCTCGACCACCATGTTGTAGACCTTGTTCTCCTCGTCAGCCACGGCCGGAATGTCGTGGTACGGCGAGATCAGCTTGCCGTTCTTCTCAAAGTACAGGCGGAAGTCGGTGGTGCCGGGCTCGCCGACGATGCGGTTGGTGTACTCGGACATGGCGGTGAAGGAGTGGCGGAAAGGATGAAAGGGGGTGGTGGAGAGGGAGCGGAGGCGGGGGACTACGGCCGGGGCGCGACAAAGCAGGCGGGAAGAAGCGATACGGAGGACGGTCGACGCCAGGATGAAAGAAAGAGTGGAGCGAGTGCGGGGTTTGCAAAGCGGGGTTATGGTAGGGGGTTTATAAAGGGTAAGGACTACTGGCTAGTAGCAGGAAGGTGGTGAAGAAAGGATTGCCAGGAGAAGCGAGCGGCGGTGAGAAATGAGGAGGGCGATGTGGGGGGGGGGGGTGTGAGGGGAGGGGTGGAACCAAATCTGGCACGGTTGAGCGCAGGCCAACCCCACCCCATTACAGTCGCGAGGTTAGTAGCCTCCCCCGCCCGCTCACCTCGCATTACCATGGACCATCACCACCACTTTCTTACCGCCCTCCACCCGCCTAACGCAAGGCGTGGAACCCCATGCAGAGCTAGAGGCTCGCAGCCCCGTGAATCGCTTTCAGCGCTACCTGAAGTAACGTCTGGCGAGCGGTCAGAGTCAAGCCACCGGATGCAATCGGCTGCTTCAGGTGCACTTAGGGAGCAGCCTCCTTGCATCTTGGACGTGGCCTCCTGGCACCGCTTTGGTTCAGTGGTAATGCTGTATCAGGAGGCCATGTCATCACTCTCTCAGTGTTGGCGTAACGGCACGGAGCATCATTAGTGTGTCCTAGGCCCAAGGTGGAACAGAATCCTCCCAACCCAATCGGTGAGAGGAATGCTTCCATGAGTTTCTCTGGGCTCACACGCACTTAGCTCATGCTTGAGGAGGAGAGGGGCGTAACTCTCATCACTGCTAATGGGCTGAATGATGGCCATAAAAAAAGGCACTGGCCAGCGGCGAGGGGAGAGTTTATTAACCACAAGCGACGGACCCCGGGGGGGGTTCGTCGCGAATTCAACCCCTATAAGAACCAAGACACCATGGCGGCCAAATGCTTCCAACGCAGCGCCCCAGACATACCGCAGCCCTGGCTCTCATCACACCGGGCCGCCTGGTGGTTTCCATATGTCGAATGTGCCCCCCAACCAAACGACCTAATCACAACTTTATTGGGAGAGAAAAGGTCGGCGCCGTCAGCTACTTGGACGGCAGCGAGACGGGTGCCGGTCGCGTCCGAGCCTCGGCCGTGGCCGGCAGGCTAGCCATTTCAACCGGCAGGGTGGATGCAGGGGAGCCCGCGGAACCCCTGACCACGCCACAGTCACCATGGCCGTTTGAAGTGCCTGGTGCCTCGATTTTGACAGTCACTCCGGTTGGCGACGATCTAACCACCCCGGCCGTAGCGGCAGGGTTGCGCGATTTGGCCAGCACTTTAAGGGGCGACGAACTTTGGGAAGTGGATTCGGTCTCGAAGCGTCTAAAGAATTTTTCATAACTGAGGCCCGTAGAATCTTGCGCTGGACTTGCGGATGCGGTATTGCCCGTGGCTGATGGATTCCGGTGGGCGCGTGTGGCTGAACGCGTGGTGGCCCGTGTGGATCGGCGTACGCCCGACGAAACTGGTGTCTTTGCGGAGGTTGAGTGGGCGTCGGTAACTTCTGGGGGCGCAGGCACCGCAGGTTCGGCCAGGGCCGTCCCTGAGGGTGACGGTGGTACACTAGTGAGGCTGGAGCCTGCCGCGGTCAAGTGAGGAAAATCTAGCCGGCGGTGGGAAAGGGGTGGTACTTCTGTTCCGTCCACTGGAGGTTCGGATTTAAGGGCGACGGCAGGCATCTCGGCCGACGGACTCCATTCACCCGGTAACGTCAACGGTTGGAGCGGGGACGGGTCCGATTCCGTCTCAGACCCACTACTTTCTACGGTGGGCGTATGGATACCTTGTAGGGACACTCGTAACGGTTGAAGGTCATCATCGGTCTCAGTCGTTGAGCCACTCTTGGTCGGTTTCGTCGGGGATACGGTATGTAAGGTCGCGGTCATTGTTGTGGTAGCGATGACATCTTTCTCAGGGAACAAGTGGAGACGCTGGACGGTCGCCTCAGTCATCGGGACCACGCTAGAGGAGGCGGAGGCGGCCTTTTTGACGGACGCCGGAAGGCTGGCCAGGACCTGGGCGAGGTCATTGGTTTGAGGGCTGACGTTGGCGGCTAACCCACCCGCGGTAGTAGAAGCCGCGCCCTGCATCGCCTTGGTGCGAGGGGTCTCCAGGGCTTCTGTGGAGTTGTCCGTGGGCGAAGCCGTGGCGGTGGCGTCGGTAGATTCGGCCGCGCGGGCGGTGATGAGATCGGCGGTGAGGGAACGGGGTCGCGTGGAGGGCTCGTCCCCATCGAGTGGATATGGTTGTACCTTGGCGCACGATTTAGATCGGTGGCGCGTGAATGGCGTGGGCGAGGCCAGGTATGGAGCGGGGAGTCCTATGGGCGGGGCTCGGGGTTCGGTGACCGGGTTCACCATGAGGCGTCTGGACCGTCCGCCGTGCTGGGCACGATATTCAGCCAGGCTAACGGCCACGCTATTACCAACGGTGCCGTTATGCCCAGCGGCGTCGCCCGATACTGACCGCTTCGTCCGTGATCGGGTGGGTCGCGTGTAGGATGATGAGATGGCGCGTTTCGTGCGGTGGTGAGCCGGTGGCGTAACTGCGAGGGGCCCTACGGCCACGCCTCGTAGTGTCTGAAGTAGCCGACCACCGTCCTGCCGTGTCATTTCATCCAAACTATCGGTCTCGTCGCCAGAATCTGCATCGGTAGGACCGATGAGCGACACGGCCGGGGCGCCCACGGCCGAGCGGAGCGGCGCCAGGATCACCTCGGGTTCACTGTCGGTCGTATCACCCGACTCGTGGGCCGAACCAGACGGGTATACAGGAGGTAAGCCGATCGAACGCTGTGATGATGGCGCTTGGAGGGCTGGTGGGGCGTGAGGCAAGCGACCAGGTCGTAGCGGGGAGCCCGCGTGGGATGAAGGCAAGGCCGATGGGGACGAGAAATTCCGGGCTGCCGGGCCTATGGGTCGCAACGAGTCGCCCCGGCCGGGCAGGCCCAGGTGCAGCGGGGCGGCGCGGAACGGTTGGGATGGGCTGGCGGTGACGTGACGCGGCGCGGCCGGAAAATGGACGGCGGGGTGACGCATAACCTCCTCGTCCGAGTCCGTGGTATCACCCGTCGGGGTGGGCCGATGGGAAAGCGACGGGTAGGATGGCCGCCGCGAGCGGCTATAGCTCTGGCTACGACTGCTACTGCGGCTAGAAGTTACCGACCGGTGCGGGGTCCGCACCCGGTAGTAGGATGCTAGCGGTCTCGCCGTGGCCAGGTTCTCAAGTTCGGTGTCGGTGTCCGTAGTATCACCAGTGCTCTCCGGGGCAGGCTCAGCCCATCCGGTGGTGTGGCCCGGGGGATGTGGCGCGTCACCCATAGTGGTGGCCAATCCTGGACCGGGGACTTCGAGCCGCCGCCGACTGGGCAGAGTCGTCGAGCCACGCCACCGGGTCGACAGATCCGAAGTCGGATAGGCCGACGGGGAGGATGCCAAGGAACCCGCCGGGCCGTGCCAGGGCTCGAGGGATAGTGATCGGGGGCCTGGTCCCACGTCGCTATCCGCAGACCCTGTTAGCGTAGAGGGTGGACGCGACGGGTAATCCGCTGCGGAAAACGACGAGCGGGAGTATGGCGCATGGCCAGTCAGCGGGAGTAATGGGCTCGGGGCGCCGGTGCTTTCCACTTCGTTGCTTCGTGTGGGCCGCATAATCTTAGCGGCCGGGGGCTGGGTCTCGTCACCCTCCGTGATACTAAAGGAGGCTGGACGGGTGAGAGTGGACCGCGCACTGGAAATCATGCCGCCACCCTTTGGTGATAGTGTGGCTGCATCCCGCGGGTGGCAGTATTGGAAACGCTGGTGCTGGTACGGGTCGTGGCGCCACGTAGACTCGGTCGTGGAGACCGACCGGAGTCGCTTGGTGCCCTGCGCCGTGGCTGTATCGTTGGAATACGTATCCGGCAGAATTGAGGTCGAACTAAACGTGGTGGTGGTGGGCCCACAGACGGGTGAGGAGAGCGGGGCGGCGGCCCGGATGCGCTCTACGGAGACGCGGGTGGCGCGTAGCCGCACGTCCGGTGAGGCCGGGCCTCCCATAGCCGAGCTTGGTGGGTCCTTCGAGGAGGCCATATCGTGCGGGTTACTAGACGAGGAAGGAGTCTCGGCAAAGACCCTTGTGAGTTTTGGGTCGACGGTCGAGCTGAGACAATACGCGGGTAAGGGGTCGCACGGGTGACGTGGGCTAACAACAATGTCAACGAACAAACAAACGCCCCGGTCGGTTGCCGTGGTCGAATCCGTCCGCGGCGAGTTGGAGTTGAGAAGTAGGGGGGAACTATACGAATCAACCTGGCCTGGGAGATCGCGTGCGTCTAGTGTTGTGGTGACGCGTTGGCAAGGGCTCCAGTGCACCTAGGCTAACGTAGGGTGCGTTCAGGAGTTGCAAGTGGGGGGATTCAGGAAGTGGAGGAGGAGTGGGGGTCACGATGGGCTTGTCTAGTGGTGTAGCAAATGCAAATAGGGCGGGCCAACAGAGGTCAAGGCCGAAAGGTAAACTGTACAGAGGTGGAAGGGATTAGCTGGCGGGCACTAGAAGGGTAAACAACCGGGAATGGGGCCAAGTTAGGCAAGTGAGTGGGCGGAACTGATCAAGTCGGGGCCGGTCCAAGGGATGCCGCGCGTTGGGGTGAGGAAACAAAGCAAGGGTGACAGGACAGCCATGGTGCGGGTAAAGCAATAATAAACATGGTGGGTATATATCGCGGGGAGGTGCGGGCTGTGGACGGCGCGGCATTGTGCGAGGCCGTGCAGGGCCTTGGCGGTCCCTTCACGTGGTCCAGCTATTAATTTTTTCAGGCCTGCCCGCGTTCGGGGCCCCGCCAGACCTCATCACGGACGGGAGGCCTGGTCCTCGCTGGCCAACGGTCGCTGGCTGTTGGTGTGCATTGGTAAGAACTGCTTTTCCCTTGACATGTGTGTGTGCGCATGGGCCTCGTAGCTTCTCACCGTTAGCACAGGTGACCCCACTACCGAAGAGCGGCTGATACCTTGTGTATGCCACCCTGCGTATCGCCGGCGTAGTGTGATCCACACGGCTGTTTTTATTTACCTTTCCAGACTGGCCTGGGTCAACTGGCATCCCACATCAGATCATATGCCCTAAGAACCAGGTCCAGCCCTGCGGCCCGCTTCCTTCCGTTGACCTCCGTCACATAGTCCCGAGCTAAATACTAACAAACGAGGGAGGGGGCAAAGTGGCCATGCTCCTTGTAGCCGCCAGGGTCGAGGCCATTGTTGAGCCGCGCGACACTTAATCGCTAGCGCCTCAAAGTGATCGTATCCTGTCCCTCTGCCCTCCTGATTTCATAGTTGCCAACTCGGCAGTGTATGCAACGGGTTCTCGATCTGCCAGGAGAGCGTGGCATACCGCAATACTCCCCCGATACCCGACTGTTGTGACTTCCCCCCCCCCCGCTTCCTCGGTGGTACCTATGCGGCCCTGGCGGTCGGGGTGGCGACTGTGCCAGTTGTTCCTCTTAATCCCAAACATAAGCTACCAGGGATCTGCAGTGGTTGTCAGGTGAGCAAAGTTCGTTCCCACTCCAGCCCATGCCCCGATGGAGGGGTAAACAACGTCACGTGACAATAATCTCATGATCATCCCAATAGCTGACCCAGGACGAGAGTGGCATGGCGATTTTTACTCCAGAACCCAGCAGGGCCAGCGGGCATAGAGTGGCTGGGGCTGCAGAGCAGGGCTACAAACCTGCAAAAGGAAGGTGCCAATCGCAGTTAACAGGGACGGGTCGAGCCGATCGCCTTCCAGCATGACTCCCGGGGCGCACGTCTTCAGGAATAAATCCACTGTCGCTGGCTCATCCCACCTACTACCCATCTGCCGCCTTGACTGGCCTTTACGGTGGTACATTGAATCCCCCCATACTAGCCTTGTAACACCAGCAACTTCACCTTCTTGGGCTGTCAAAGTCATAGCTCATTACCCGACCGTATAAACCGTCCACTCCCCCTTCCCACCCGTGCTACTTGTTCACCCTTGATGACCGTCCCCAATCACGCCGAGCCGGTCACCCGGTCCACTGCCGTCACGCCTTGCGACCACGTCCGCGAGTCAGCCGAGTTCATCGCCGCCCACAGTCGGGACGTCGCCATACCCGAGGCCGGTATTCACCTCGCGGCCCGTAAACTGTATGCTCGGTTCCAGCGGACCCCGTACGCCCGAGCCGTCTGGAAAAGCCATGAGCTCAACCCGCAGACCAACGACGCCCGTACCGTTGACTGGATCTTCCTAATCGATACCCTCAACTTCTCCTTTTGGTCAGACACCCACCGGCCGGGGCAATCCGGGGGCGAAGACGAGACCTACGCCGTCCGGTACCGTGGTCGGGACTATACCGGATATTGGGCGCTGTGTGCCGCCGTCAATCGGGCCCTCGATGAGGGTTTCCCATGTACCACTGCGACGTTTATGGCCACGGCAGACGATGCCACCTGGACTCACATTTTCCGATCGGCCACGGCCGAGACTATACCTCTGTTCGAAACCCGGCTCCGCGTCGTACGCGAGGCCGGTAAGGTCCTCCTGGCCAGGTACGATGGATCATTTACCAATTTTCTGTGCCCACCCGCCTCCAATGGCTCATTACCACCCGCGACGGCCCAACCAAACGATGCCCCCACGACCGTCGCCCGCGTCCTCGACGCCTTCCCTTCCTACCGGGACATGGCCACCTTCCACGGCCGCACCGTCTGGTTTTGCAAACGCGCCCAGATTCTGGTAGCCGACCTCTGGGCCTGCTTTGATAATACCGGGTACGGCGCATTCACCCGGATCGATGATCTCACCATGTTTGCCGACTACCGCGTCCCTCAAGCCCTCGTCCACATCGGGGTCCTCCAGTACTCGGAACGGTTACGTTGCCTGCTCAGCGGTGGTACAGCGACGACCGGGTTCCAACCGACATTTGAGGTACTCGCCCCTGGATCTTGCGAGGAGATTGAGATTCGCGGCAACGCCATCCTGGCCGTAGAGCGGTTGTGCCATGCAATCCGGACACTCGTGGCCCAGGATAACGCCGGCAGTGGTGGTGGTAAAGGTCCGGAAGTGATGGTGAACCCGATCCTCCTCGATTTTTACCTGTGGGACTTGGCCAAAGAACAGACTGACCAGCTCGCCTATATCCCAATTCACCGAACACGGACCCATTTCTACTGAGATCAGCCTAACTGAGGACCACGTTTTTGCGTAAGGGGGGCGCGGGAGGGGAGGAGGGAAGGTGACTGCATCGGTAACTTATTTCATTAAATATGATGTTTGTAGTGGGCTAACGGCCCCTATCACGGGGTCAGCTCAGTCACTCAGGTCCGATCCGACCCGTCGTCCTTCGCATCCTCACGCGCGGCCTCCGTGAACGGGGCCCACAATGATGAGACGGGGTTAATACTGGGCAGTTCGGTAAGGTCGGCGTCCCAGTCCTGTACGGTCCCGGTGAGCCAGTTAAATGCGAGCATGCGGTGCTGGGCGATATCCGTCAGGAGGTACATCCCGCTGGCGTCGACCCGGTGGTAGGGAATCCAGTTGACGGGGTACTCCATTGGCGAACCATCGTCGTTCAGCGGAATATTCTTGTTGACCCCAAGGTTCACGTAGAGGGCGTTGCTGTCGATTCCGAAATCGTCTTCAGCTACCGCCTCGATCAGCTTGTGCTCGTGGGCCAGGCGTGACGCCCGGGAGATGGCGTCTGGGAGGCCACGTAGCAGTTTGACGAAGCCGCGCGGGAGTTTGGCCACATCCGCGGCCTGTACCATCGTTGGGGAGGCCTGCAGGAACGAGTCTTGGCTGCTGGACTGGTTGCCCGAGCCGGATGGCCCGTGGTCGGCGCGGTCGAGCCCCAGTTCCTCCCGGGTAGTCAGGAGCCGCTGGGCGTGGGCGCGCCAGTACCAGGCCTCGGCAATGTCGATGGCTCGCTGAACCTCAGCCGGAGTCCGTCTAGCGTGGCTGTGCTGTGCATTGCCCACAAAATCATGGATCGTCTTGGGGACCGCTGGGAGCACCCCCGTAGTGTTGAATAGGAGGGGTCGCGAGAACATCTCGTAGTAGGGCGGAAGGTCGACTTTGTTGGTTAGCATCCACAAAAGGACCCCCAAGGACTCCCAGTGTCCGTGGCACTGTAGGTCGTCACGGTCCCACTGACCGTCCTCCTTCGCCATGAGCTCATGTTCCTAACCCCAGTATGTGTGGAGTGGGGGAGGGGGGTGGAGCGGAGTAGAAGCAGGATGGTATTTTCAATCGGTTAGCTTAGGGACGTAATAAGGCCAGGTAGAGAGGGGCTCTAGTTGTACGAATGATCATGATGTTGTAGCGGCAAGCCTCGGAGTCGTTCGCGTATACATTGCGTTACCTACCTTAGCAGACAGATTCTGGGCAATGATCGGTTCCTCCGAGGTCTTGGCGATGTTCTCGAGGGCCTTGGTCTTGGTTTCCTCTACAAGGTGGTGTGAGGACATAGACAGACATAAGCAGCTTTTTAAAATGAATTAAAACTAGATATTATACAGCAGTGGCGTACAGGCCCCCCTGTATACGCACTTCAATGGTGAGGGCTTGACCCGTTGCCTTTACGAAAGGACACTTACCGTCACCGTGGCCCATTTTGAGGGCCATTTCCATGCCCCAACGAGCCATGACGAGCTGGAGACACACGGCACGGGTGGCAACCTCGCTGGCTGATCGTGCGATGCCGGGCCCAGTAGATTGATCGGCCGAATAGGCGCGCATTCCCAGTGGCCCACGCGGGAGTCGAATCGGTACCCGCACGGGGCAGACGGCCGCCGAAGGGAATCGGAGGGCTAGGCTACGCAGCATGGCAAGAATCGGCAAAGATAAGCGGCTGGAGGGCGGAAGCGTCGGGGTGAGCCTATACAAATGCGGAAAATGGACTTGGTGTAGGTAATGGGGACGGAGGCAAGCAGGGAGCGTACGCCAGCCGAGGTCCGCTAAACACCGTGGCGTATAGGCCACCACTAGGGTACGTATCGCTGCCCACAGACTGTACGGGCCTCAAGTACCGGGCTATCTGGAGCTGACAGCAAACTCGATGGTCTAACCTCTCACTTCCTACAGACATCTACGCCCGCTTCGTTCCTATACGTTCAGTTAGTTTGGCAGCTGACCTGTGAGAATTCTTTAGGCCCCACAGGCTAGGCAAAAAGGTTCTTGCCGCAGCAGCCAACTCGTCGACTGGCAAAGACCACAACCTGCTAGGTTTAGAGGTTCTCTTACTCTCGGAAAGAACCACCTCTTGTGGCGCTTTGCCAACCTGGCCGTCTCTTCTTAGTCCATTATCGTTAATTATCGTGCCCTTTCACCACCAGTCGGCCTCATTTCCCCTCTTCACCCGACCTTTGTCGATAGGGCCAACCTCGCTTCTACCACATTGTCTACTCCCTCGTCCCATAGGAATGATGAGCTCGCTACGCCGCAGCCCCCGGGTGGTTCAGAAGACCTCCGCCGTCCAGGGCCCCACCAAGGCGGTCAAGACGGCGGTGGCCAAGTCCACCATAAAGTCCGCAACCGCCAGCCCTGGCGTCAGCAAACGCAAGGTGAAAGCCACCGAGAAGCCGGCAGTCAAACCCACCCGCTCGCCGAAGAAGAAAGTCCGTGTGGGCGATCCTGCGGCCGAGAATGGTCCAAGGTATGCTTTCAACAACCACACCAAATCTTACACTAGTTGGGACGAAGTTAGTCATCAATTTGACTATAGCTGTGCTGTAATATGAACTATACCATTGACATTCCCTCCCCCCTTACCTTAACGACTCCCCTCCCCCGTTTTCCTCTAATCTACTATACCGGCACGATCTACCCTAGTGGGGCCACTATAGCCAAGCGTATTCGAGACCTGGTTGAAACTCGCACCGCACTGACAGGTCTGTCCTCGATCCCAACCGGCCCCCCGACCATTGATGCGGGGCTAGCGCATCTGGCGCGGGTCGAACCAGCGCTAGCCGACTTTATCAAGACGCGAAACCCGCACGCCGTGTTTGCCGTTGAACACCCCCCACAAAAGTCCATCTTTGCCAGCCTGGTCAAATCGATCGTATACCAGCAGATCCATGGCAAAGCCGCCGCGTCTATTTTCCGCCGGTTCCTGGGCCTTTTTCAGCCTCCCGCTGAAATCACCACCCCCGAGGAACCCATCACAGCCGTATCTTGGGACGTGGATTTTGATCGGTTCCCCGCGCCAGCAGACGTTGTTAAGTTGTCCATCGATGAGCTACGGACTGCGGGATTGTCGAATCAGAAGGTAAGTGTGAGGGAGATGGAGAGCAGATATTGCTTTGTTTCTAAAACCAAGGGAATTTGGTGGCCTCAAAGAGGGGGGGGAGGGAGATTCATGGTTTTGACGTGGCCAGTGACTAACGCCAACTCTAACCAAACAATAATAATAATATCCGCACGGTGACTGACGCTATGCTGACAACAGGCCTCCTACATTATGGACCTGGCTCAGCGGTTCCATTCGGGCGAGATTGACGCCGACAAGCTATTAACGTTGAGTGACGAGGAAATTTCCAAGGCCCTCTGTCGCGTCAAAGGTATCGGTCCGGTAAGTGATAGTCTACTGGCGATTGATTGGCACTCTAACCAAATCGCCCCTCGGATAGCTAATTGCCTCTTTGGTCTGTGGAGCGCCTGCCGCCGTTTCTAGCCCCAATTGACTCCCTCCTTCTCCCTTTTGTTTTTCACAACCCGCGGTACCTGACCTAACAGTGGACGGCAGACATGTTTCTCATGTTTTACCTCCAGCGTCTAGACGTGTTCCCCGTCTTGGACTTTGGTGTTCGCAAAGGGATGCGGCAGCACTTTGGCTTGCCGGCCGAAACCAAGACCAACGCCCGGGTGAGCCCCACGCACCAAGAACTGACAGCACTGGCTGAGGCTTGGAAACCCTATCGCAGCCTGGGATCCTGGTACATGTGGCAGCTATGCGATGTGAAGACGGTAGAAGATTAACGTATGGGTGGGGGGGGCATCAGAAGTGCCGCCAGCGCTCTTGTAGACACCAAGTTTTAGTACTCATTAAAGTTTGCAGCGTTAAAAGCTGCTCAAGAGTCGAGGGGAGCAGGGGGCGGCGGATACTATTAAATGGTTTTATGAGGGCGGCGGGAGAGGAGGGCCTAGTTAGCCGTTAGGGTTATCCCGATCACGACGGGTGGGTTTTGGTATGGTTGCACTTTAACCAGACGCTCCTGCCGATAAATGAGGCGGTGGCTGACTATGGTATGACCTAGTGTTCTCCCTCCCCCTCCCCACTCGCTCCTAAAATGACCTGGCGGAAGGTGCAGCATCTCTCATCGTCGTCCCACTGTGTATTGATGTAGCCTAAATGGTGCTCATCAAATGACTAAACAATAGGTTGTGCAGACTGCCAATTTAGAAATCCTGTAAATAGGTTCGATTGCTGTTGTCAAGTGGTAACCGGACTTATCACTCGGTGAAGTGCGCGTATGCCTATAATGATGCCCCGTGCATCTGGAAGTGAATACCCCCCATTTCCATCGTATTGCACTACCCTACACATAGCTAAGGAGCCGCCAACTAGCACAATTAATTTAAATGTCCTAATGGATGATGCTGCCTAACGGATGTAACCTTAATCGCCCGTCAGACGTGCTGTCCCGTCATCTCCGACTTTTCCGCCACTGGTTTGAATTAGATCGCAGCGGCGCAGGACAGAGGGTACACAGCCCCCCCCTGCTTCACTTCCACTCTTTTTCCGCCCTTCAGTCATGAGGAAGTACGACTAAACATGACTATACGGCAGTTCCTCCTCATGAGGTCGCTGACTGCCATGGCCTGCCTCGAGCGGTCGTGGCTACTGACTATAAGTAAGCGGCGATACCGCTACGGAACTACTGCCACATACAAATTATTGGCGTTAGCTGCGATATTCGCTCAATCCGCTAGACAACGCTGTTAGGAATCTAGTTTCCTCTCTTTTTCAAAGTGTATAACCCCTCTTGATTTTTTCCCCACTTCACATCTCTATAATATCCATGAAGGTCCCGTTCGCCTCCCTGGCAGCTATGGCCCTGGTCTCCACTATCTGCCTGGCGGCTCCAAGTGGAGAACTAGGTGACACCCCGTCGCCTATAGATCTCAATCAACGACTTTCATTGTCACCGTCGCTATCATCGCCGACCAGCCCCGCCCTCAAGCGTAAGCTGTCCGTTTCGGATACCGCACAGCCTGGACTCGCCAACCTGACCTCCCCCGACTCTGCTACCTCCGACGAATCTATATTCAGCGACAACCCCGAAGTTGATCAGGCCGGCGATGCCACACTCCAGGGTTTGATTGTAGAGGCCCGGTCCCGCCGTCGCTTACTTGACAACTTGTACGACGAAATTGGAGCATCCCAGCGGGTCCTTGAGGAGGTGTATGGCTTAGAAGAGGCCAGGAGCGACCCCCGTTTCAAGGAACTGGTGGTGAAGGTGAATACCCTCACGTGGACCATGGTCAGGCAAATGGGGCTCCAAGTGCAGACGCTGGACCATATCAGCCAGGAAATCTATCGGCTGGATCACCAGGCACGTGAAGAGGCACTGCAGTCGACGGAGGAGCGGCCAACGAAGCGCGCCCGTGAGGATTCATCCTAGTCCAACCTTATGGCCCGAGGGAAGGGAAAAAGGAGACTATTTAGTCTCGGTCTACAATGCCCCTCCCCTTCCCTCATCCGTCCCCTACATTATATTTACATATCATTGTCCCTTATAGCCTAACATGTCTAAAGTATACTCAATTTAGAACAAATGAGACTTCCGATTCTCTATCGCTTGACGGCCATAACCTAACACGGTTACTGGAGTCGGGCATTACGCGGGCATGGGATCGGTTACCCGGAAGAATTCGGCCGAGTTGAGGTGCAGTTGTTTGACCATTTGATCGAGAGGCAGCTCCTTGACCTGGGCCATGCGACGGGCGATGGTAAGCATGTTATGGTCGACCTCCGCTGGGTCGCACACGTCCGTTTCGATCAGCAGCCGGTCAAGTGGTACCGCCGCTATGCGGGCGTTGGTCTGAGGTGAGCGGGCATTGATTGTTGCGGAGAAACTGAAGTAAAATCGGCGCCCATAGTCACCAGGTAGCTTAAGGATCTGCCGCAGGATATCAACCGACCCGGAATACGAGTGCATCATAACCCGTACGGGTACCGGGTCGGTTAGATCTTCGTCCTCCCGAACAGCAGGGCCGTCAGGGTGAGGGCGGCGTTGTTTTCGTTGTTTGAGTGTTCGGCGATACGTTTGGACCTTTTCGCGTACCCACTTGTAGAGCGGATCGGCGGCCTTGACGCAATGTACCGAGACGGGCCGCCCATACTCGATAGCAAGGTCCCACTGACGAACAAAGACGAGGGTCTGACAGGGGTAGTCGTACAGCTTCTGGGTGGAAAGATCGACGGCAAGGCGGTCCAATCCGATCTCACCTACGATGGCCTCTGGGTACCGTTCGAGCAGACGGCGCAGACGGCCCAGCCAGGGCATGGCGTCCAGTACAGCCTGGAGATCGACTGGGAGAACGAAGGGCGTAATGGGATCGGAGGAAGGAGGGCAAAGGATGCGGTTACCTTGCGGCCCCTGGGCGACGGTTGGCTCGGTAGCCCACGGGTGGAGGCCGAAGCCCGGTAGGATACGGCCGTGGATAGCCAGCGCATCGGTGTCGTTGGTGGGCGCAGTAAGGGCTGTCTGCCCACCGATATGACCCGGCCGTGCCGTCGATGGGGAAGCCAGAGCGTCCTGGCGGCCATTCCAGGGACTCTCAAGGAGCCTTTCGAGGTGGTCCCAGTTGGATTCACGCCAACCCATGACCGCTAGGTGCCTGGTCTGGAGCCGGTCAAGGGTCGCCCAGCAGGCAGGGCTAAAGTCGAGGTCCTCATGGATGTGGCAATGGGCGTCGACCAAGTGCGGGTAAAGACCAGCCTCGTCACAAGGACTGGCTGAAGCTGGGGACGAGGGGGGCTCCATGGGGAGAGCTACTGAGGAGGGGAACTGAATGTGAGGTGCATGCGCTGGAAGCAGGTTGGCGACAGAGACGCAAAGCTTGAGAAGTAAGACCAGTACGGTAACAGCAACAGCCGGTTAAGGATAGCAATGGCCGAGCTATTGAGGGTAGGTACTTGAGGACTACCCTTGAGCAAACTGCGGAGAATACGACTCTAACGTCATGATGGCTACTAGAGTCCAGCCCGCTTGCGCCGCAGTCGCAGGGATTCGCCACCCGCGAAGAGTAGGGTGGCTTTTTCACTGCATCACCGGCATGCCACCACACCATGCATCATTGTCGTGGAGGCAACAGTGACACTTTAACGGTGCTCAGTGGTGCCAGTCCAGCCGCAATGTGCCCCGTTTTTGACTATTGGGATAGAGCGTCGAAAGTTTGGCCTTGCAGTAAGATGTTTAGGGTGAACGCTTCACCAACAGCGGTTAGACAGTATGTTCTACATGGGGCACCTGATGTACCATAGCCACCTGCCCTGCACGTTCTAGCCCCAACGGTATACACTTCCTCTGGGTAAATAAACCCTGCCCAGCCGTTTTTAGCGTATTACATGCGTGATCGGCTCAACACCCAACCCTTGCACCCGAGCGATTTCCGGACCTGTTAGGTTAAGGTAGGGGGGGCATCGGATCGGGGCGTTGTGCTTTTACCCTGACCTGTTGACCAATACGCTTTAAACACTTGGCCAGTAGGTTTGGGGAATTTTCTCACAAGGCTAAATACCCCGGCCCCTTTACCGGCCAGCGAACCTATCGGAGCACCCTCCTGGTTGCTGGGGAAATCCTTTCAGCTGGCGCTCGATAACTTTTCCGCCCCGCCCAATTTCCGAGCAAGTTAGCTGATGCCACGTGGCAAAAAGTTTTGGCACATTACCGGGGCATTCTTGGTATTCAGCGCCATCATTGGCGGCTAGGGCTTGATTGCAAACATCCCTGTCCGACCCCAAAGCCTGAACTACTAGTATCACTTCTGCCACGTTAGCACAAACAGCCCACTCTGTCGTTGTTCGTCAGACAAGAGAAAAAATATCCAGTCATAAAGCCTTCCATTGGCCGTGAGCCGAATCACCACTGACCCTATCAGTCGGCAGCTATCAGGTTCGCACGTAGCTCAAACAAGCACCCCTTATCGTGTGATTTACTAGCTGGTCTAAACTGCCTTTTCCCCAGGTTCTGACGAGTAAACACTGCCATTAAACGATCTGGGAGCCTCCCTCCTCCTAATGGTAAAACACATGCGGGTCAACCTGTAACTACTTGACACGTTGAACACTAGCAACTCGCCCCCATCTGACGGCCAGGTAACGCCGTAGTACATAAAGACCCCCTACCCCCTACCACCTCCAGCATTCTTCTCCCACCATTTCTAATAGCCGCTTTCCGATTTCTCAGCCATACTGCACGCCTTACATTTACCTGAATCGAACCATACAGACGTTCAAGGGGCTGCCGCCCAACTCCCAGCAACACTCATAGTCTACCACTACCCACCTACAGTTCATCTCCCTCTCGTGCCATTCCCTCCCCAAGCGCCATGACGGAAAAAGTCCACCCTGCAGAGGTGGCCGACCCGCCGCCCACCCTCCTCGAAGTTTTCCGCTCACTCCCGCTGACGGACCGCCTCCTGCCGCTCATGATCCTGATTACCATGGTCACCGGTGCGCTCATTGGCAACTACGTCGACGCGGCCCCAGTGGCCATCAACCGTATCACGCTCAGTGACGTGTCTCTGCCCATGTTTATCGGTCTCCTGGTCATGATGTATCCGGTTCTCTGCAAAGTGGCGTACGAAACGGTCGGCAGTATCGTTCGGCGCCGCGAATTCTGGTACCGGTTCCTCTTTTCGTTTGTCGCCAACTGGGTCTTTAGCCCGCTCATCATGACTGGGCTGGCCTGGGCCACCCTGCCCGACCTCCCGGGTTACCGTAATGGGGTGATTCTAGTCGGAATCGCGCGCTGTATTGCCATGGTGTTTATCTGGAACGACCTCGCCCACGGGGATCGTGATTACCTCGCCCTGCTGGTGGCCCTGAACTCCGTGCTTCAGATCGCCCTTTACGCACCCCTGGCCATTTTTTACATCCGCGTTCTGTCCCCGGCCTCCAATCACACCTTTGAACTAGATTACTGGACGGTTTGCCGGAGCGTCCTGATTTTCCTGGGTGCTCCACTGGTGGCCGCCATCCTGACCCGCCTATTTATCATTTACGCCCTCCGCCAACGAGCTTGGTATGAGCGTCGGTTTCTCCCCTGGATTTCCCCGCTCTCCCTCATCGGCTTGTTGTTCACCATTTTAGTCATGTTCATCGCGCAGGGCAGCAACATTGTCGAGCAGATTGGCTCCGTCTTCCGCGTGTGCGTCCCCTTGCTTATCTACTTCCCGTTGGTGTTTTTCGGCACCGCCTTCGTTGGCTTGCGTGTCTTCCGCTTCGACTACCCACAGTGCGTCGCCCAGGCCTTTACGGCCGCCAGCTCCAACTTTGAGCTTGCTATCGGCGTGGCCATCGCCACCTTTGGGATGGATTCCAACGAGGCCCTGGCCAGCGTGGTGGGACCACTCATTGAGGTTCCCGTCCTCCTCTGCCTCGTCTACGTCTGTCTTTGGCTGCGCCCACGCTTCTTTAATCCTCAAACTGATTTGCCCTGGCCACGCCAGGAGAAATCCAATGCTATTTTGATCGAGAGTGATGATCGGAAGGCGGAGACCCAGTAATACTACCTATTAATTTATATTGTCACTGTTTAAAATTTCGGCTTCCTCAAAGCTGAATGGTGTATAATTTATATATGCCTTCACTCAGTACTATAGGCACTTCATAAAGATTTCAGCACCACTAATGTGAGTGAGGTTTATTTATAATAATGGCCATCACTCTATATCACCCGACGACCTCGTTTTAGCCAGCTACCATACCAGGCTCTCTAATCATTTGGCTGGAGCTTGACTGGCTCCAATTGCCAGGCGTCCGTGACCACCTCCCCAGTGGCGACCTTCTTACCCTGCAGCCGCTGTTTGATATCCCTGAACAGCCAGAAGTCGCAGGGGGGCAGATCAGCAGGACTGTAGGGAGGGGCTGGCAAAAGTTTGAGTTTAGAGATGGAAACGTAGGTCTGGGTAGCTGCAGCACAATATGGTGGCGCATTATCATGGTAGAGCCACAGGGGGAAACAACCCAGGCTTTCACGTGCCTTTACCCAGGTCTGGAGCATGGATTCCAAGCCATAAGTTATGTAGTGGCTGGCAGAGAACTTCACACCAAGGGGCTTAACGCGCAGGTGTAACCGACCGCATCTGGTAAACAAAGGTCAGCATAGCCTTGGGTGTGGCATGGCCCCGGAATGTATCATCGTCACCTGACGAGTGGTCAGACCGGGTTCTCATCTGCAAAAGCGTGGTGACCCGTACGAAAGCGAGCTAGCCACCCGTTATCGGTGGTGCAGGAAGGGGCAGCCAAGCCCAGCGTGACTGCCTGTTTAGTTAGGATGTAGTCCGCCTTGTGCTCTTTGGAATAATATTGATAAATGAGAATCCATATATCGCGCCTGGTAAAGTTGGGCGGGGTGGGGGGATGGAGCTTTGGAAGTCGACATGATGGAGAGATAAAAACGCAAGTCATGTCGGGAGGAATGGTCCAATCCTGGAATGGTTTGTACCATTCGATTCCTCGCCTAAGACACTCCTTGATTTCATCTTCAACGCTAATGTTCGAGGCCCTAAGCTTCGACAAACTTGAACTTAAAGTGCCTTTTATAGTAGTAGAAAATCGATCATTTCCTTTCTTAACACCTGGCGCGGGCGACTAGACCCCGCGGTTGCCAGATCACCTTCCCCAACTCAGAATCAAGCGGACAGTAACCGCATCGCGGCAACGGTACACTGTCTTGCCGCTACCCATCCCACTCAAACGACTTCCTTGTAGCCATTGGTTTGCCTTATTTGACTCACCGCTATTCACCAAGTCACTCCTCCCCAACTGGTCAATCAAGCCAACGTACCTTACAGCACTCTAAAGGAACCCCCTCTCGCCAACTGGCTATATAAGCCCAAAATCCTACATTTCATTTAATTTTCATTACTACTTATTGTAGTAGGTGTTAACAAGAGGCCGCAAGATAAGCATATAATTGAAGCGAGTGTGTAGTGATGGTGTTTTATTGACACTGACAAACGATTGGCTTCATCTATAGCGGGAGTTCCTAGTGACTCGGAGGCTCCTGTCAGTCTGCCGTTGGTGAAAGGATAGATGAGGAGGTGATCGTTGGCTGTGGAGGTTGGTTTCCTGCCAGCCCGTCACCTAGGTTAGAGGATGGTTGTGATAACGTATGGAAGTTTGGTTACACAAGGGTCGCCATTAGCCAGCAATTGGCTTCCAAGCAGAAGAGTGCATAAGGCGACAGGTGAAGGAGGAAGGATATGAATGACATGGGCTGTCGTTGCTATTCGTTTAGTGGGTGTTGCTATAAGTACGCCTGGTGGCGTGCATGAGGTCGCTGCTTTGGCCAACCATACTTATACAGGACTATAATCCAACAGAACCGAACTTTGGGTCTCGATTTACCACATCTCGCCGCAAATAAAAATTAATCCTAGTATGGGCTACAGTAGGTCCCTCACTTGACAGCATACCCATAGGCTTAATGTGAGCGCCTATACGCCTTCCACTCCCTTTGACCAAATCCTCCACATCTACACTTCTCACCAACTCTATCATTATGCAAACCTTGTACCTTGCTGTCGCAACTTACTGCTCTACTAGAGGGCCTTTATCCTGCTACTTGTGGGCTGCCAGCTGCCTTGTATAATTTTTATTCATATATATTCACTCGTACACCACTTCCTGCCATCAGTGTGCTTGCACCGGCCAAGTGACCTTATTACAATTCCCCGTCTGGGACTCTGTAGGGCCATACCAACTGGTCAACTCTGGCAAAGGGTACATAACCACGGACATATATCACGCCGGAGAGTCATTGCACTTGTGTCGTACATTCGCCTTTTTCTGCCCTTATCGTTTTTTTCCTAATTAATCCGAGCCCGTAGGTTTCCGTCTGCCGTACCTCATCTATCAAACCAAGCTTTAGGACTTCCGGTTTCATTTGCAGTGTGTCGTATTGACCGTCTGGTCGCTCTTTTACCGCCCCTTCACAGCCTGACCCAGTATACCGGCATGCTAAAGATGGATATAATACTTTCGAACGTGCCCTGCTCTGCTGTGAAGGTCTAACTATATAAATTTATCTTACTCTAACCCCTTTGACTTCCTTCAAAACTATTTTTATTCACTACATTTTTAGTTAATAACGATAAATGCCCGACAAGGACGCAAGTTGATCCGATGTTGTTGATACCGTTGGATTGAACAGCCTACTAACGACTGCCTTACAGCACCCAGCACCCAGCCACTTGAGAACCGCTACCTTCCTGGCAGCACCACTAGAACTGGTGCAGCTGCTAAGGGGCTTAGTGGAACCTCTCTAGATTCGGGTCAATCCGACCCTCGATGGTTCCGGGGAGTTTCATCAATTGTATTTAATTTATGACCTAATATCACAACACCAATCCCAATCGCGATGGGTTGCCGATGCCGTGTGGTGTTCACGGGGGAATACAACTGTCGTGTGACCCCACAGTTTTCACCCGACTCACCATCTTCCCTGGCACTAGCGGACCTTCGTTGCTGCTTCATAATCGAAGGGGAGAGGGGATTTAGGTACTTGCGAGGCAGGGCGCTCGTGCAACCCTCAATTATTTCATTAAGCCCATTAACTCGCACTGGACCCATCCTACCCTTTCGGGTCCGTGTTTTGCGCCCGTGCCTTCCCAATCCGTCTCTCCCCAACACCAATCATTTTTTCTCAGGGTGGAGGTACTGTGGGAATCGTCCACTTCCCTCTCGGCGACGCCGGATGGTATCGCCCAGACTGTCTAGAATAGGTGTAAGGTGGGGTTTCCTCTAATGCTCTGATGGTATATTGAGGGTGGTGAGCTTGTCACGTGTACGAGAAAAAAAAGGAGAACGGAAGGCTGGTCAGTTGACCCGCTCGATTAGGACGGGTTTGACCAGGACAACGGTATAGACGTGGACAATACGTTTGGGCGGTATAGGGTTGGTCACGAAGGTAATATTAATTAGATGTAAACACATCGATTTCATATATGGTCGACAGACGATGACCAGATTACTCAATAGGTTTTGCCTAGTCATTCGTTAAGGGATCGATTGTAGTCGGAATACGCTTACGTATTCCTGTGAGTCACTAATAGTCAACCAGCGAGGGCCCATGTCCACACTCTTTCTATAAAATAAGGGGGGAGGCGCAACTTTAAGAAACACAGACTGAGCCGTCTAGCTACAGCTCCGGAATTCAGTACGATGTACGCCATTGAGTAGTAGTGAGGATGATTAGGAACTCGATCTCCTTTTCCGGTGCCACTTCTCCTAGCAAACCCCCTCCCCGTAAAGCGCAGATAGTAATTGCATAACATTCGCTTACAAAGTATACCGATCCGATGAAACAGCAATACGGCTTCCAGCCGCGGAATAACTTTCGAGACTACCCCAGAAGTGCAGAGAAAATGGTTCGATTATAAGCCACAAGCTGCCTAGGGTTGAGTGGTTGGAAAGGCTGTCGTTAAGCGATTACCAGGGTTCCCAAAACCAATTATCAAGCCGATTCTGGACAGCTGTAAGGCTAGCAGTGAGGTATGAAAGCAGAGAGATGCGGTAGGCAGGTTTCCCTCGGCGTGAACCATTAAGCTGCTCACCCTTCGGTTTGATGGGTAAAGCCGAAGCAAAAGCCTGCACTGGAAACGAAATAATAAACAGGGCGGCAGAAAGCCCTATTTAGAAATCATGAGCGTGGTATGGGTGAATAAATAGCAGTGTTACGGTTGCTGGCAAAGCTTTGGTTGGGGCAGATTGTACGTGGGAAAGCCGTGGCGCAAGCAAGATTGTGCTATAATATACAGAGTGGGGGCCTGCAGAAGTACCCACGGACAAAAATTTATAATAATATTGTATGGGAATCGCCGCCCTGGAGGGACAACACGCCATGAGAATGCAGGCATACCGCCAGACCGAATGTCTGAGTGGCAGGCAGGCTTGTTCACCAGAATCCAGTAGGGAGGCGGCCTGTTGGTGAAGATTGTAGCCAGGACATACACCAGCTGCTCACGCCATTTAGCGGCCGTTATGGGCATGACTCGCGGTCTGCCTGGGTGAGATATCGACGCCTTTCCCCGCCCACCTCACTAAGGATCAGGCCTTATTGTGGAGATTTCCAATGTTCGGAACCCGACAAATATAGAGATGAGGGACTGTGAAAGTGTTCCTAATTACCACGGACATACCGAAAAACAACGTTTGTTTACGTAGGACCTTCGGATGACCCTACCCAACTATTCGGCCTAGACTAATGGCCATTGGGAGGGTGCCTTCTACGTCAGCTCCGGGGTCGTAATGCTAGTGGAAAGCGCGTGACTTTCCAACCCGGAGGGATCGGTCCGCATGAAAGTTACGCCAGGAAGCGACAAAGCAAAGGCGAAAATAATGCGGGGAAACCGCGTACATTTGGGCCATGCCATCTGCGCGATTCGTCACACCACAAAGGTAAGTAATTAAGGTTGGCCATCAGTGTATTCACACTAGAGAAGTGTGAAGAAATGAGATGGCGGGGAGCCCGTGAACCTTCCTGATGAGGGAAACCTATGTGGGAGTGATTCGGAAACGCATTATGACGTGCTATGTCGTTCGTAGCCAGCATAGGCGGGAAAAGAGTGCCCATTTAAATCACCATATGCGAGGAGGTCACATTCGTCGTTTTCGGTGTTCAAGGCGGTTCCGGTAGGGGATTATATATTCTGGCTGGTTTAGGAATGCCTAACGAATTTTACACCCTCGTCAACCCGATAGATAGTGAGGAATGTTTTTCGGCAAGGACGCTTAGCCAAACTGAACCGTACAGTGTATTTTATTTCTCAACCGAGGACGTTTAAACAGTATAAAATGCAGTGTCCTTCGTGCTATAGAGTTGCTGAAGCTCGGTTCGGACGCTCTTTCTATCACTCAGAGCCGGTAATGGTACCTCAGATTACCCGATCATCCGCTATAAGGCTGGGCCCGGTCATTAAGGGTCATGGTGCACCGCCCACCAGCTGGCCAGCAGCACTCATGGCAGAAGCAAGTAAGCTAGTCTGGGCACAGCCATCATCATCTGTTGACCACACCCGAGGTACCAACTACCTCGGGTGATATCGGGTGCTGGAAAATCCAGCATTTTCGGGGTGGCCTCTCGAGCCCCGATACGCGGTCACAGATTCGTGATGAGAGCGAGCCAGGTGTGTTATCCCCCACTCCCCCCAACTCCACATCCCCCTTTCCTTGGTGGCTTACGATGCCCTCCCCCCCCCCCCTATCGCCTGTACTGCAGTTATCCATGCGTGACCCTCACTCGTCCCAACCGCTGATGATCAACTGCTTACCGCTGTCTACTATTCTTTCCATTACAAGATATATATTTTGTCACCTGTCCGGTAGGGGCTATCCATCACTCAGCACCACTACCTTGTGCCAGCGTGTCTTAAGAGTAGGCAGCAGGGCGGCGCTTAAGAATTCGCCCCATCAGCTTGTTCTATTGGAATTGTCCCAAAATGGTTACCATGGCCAGAAAGGGAGAGTGAGAGCGAGTGGAAAAAAAACGAAAATCGAAGGAGTGACGAACGGGCCACCTTGTCTGGCGTCGAAAAGGGCGGGTGCACGAGGGGCCGCATACTACCCCCGCCGGGATTCCACCATCGGAGGTATAAAAGGACCCAATTCCTCGCCCGGCCATTTAACTTGCCCAATATTCTTCCTAGCCTACACCACCATTAACTGGCCATCCTGTACTACCTGTCCGCCTCGCTGCTCTGAGACTACGTTCGCTTTACCGATAAATCACCGCTGGCCGCCTTGCCACTACTTCGGGTCGCCTCACATGTTGCCCATAAGGCTGCTCCTTATACGCCATTAATTCCTAACCGTCCTTTTTCCCGCATGGTCCGCATAATTAATTTCCGACTCGCCTCTATTGCGTTATTACCCTAGATAACTTACGCTTTCCTCCCACTTCACAAGCGCCCACCAGCTTCCCATCCTTTACTCGCCGCAGTTGCCTTATCGGGGCAAGCCACCTTAGGTCTGTCGAAGGGACTATTATTCATTAACCCCACCCTGTAGTGTTGGGCGAGTCATCCACCCACATGCGAGGTCATCTGATTAGCTCAGTTCTGGTGAATTATATACTACCTACAGGCTTAATTGTAATTTGATTTTGAATTTATCTCAGTATTTAGTCTCCCTATAACCACATTCTCAGTCTCACGGTACTGTGCCGAGGCTCATTATATCCTGTTGGCGTAAATTGCGAGGACTATTTCTTACCTATTTCGACTGTTGCAGGGTTTCTTTTCCCGACCATTGCCGTAGGCCACTACGACCATGTCGGTATCTGTTAGTGTGGATACGCACAATGAACCTAATTATCTCGCCACTAACTACGTGGCCGATTTCCTGAGGACTGTGAACGATGTCCCTGAGATGACTCGCGATACAATCTGGTACGGTGGATTGGATTCCCGCTCGACTAGTATCTCGGACTTCAACAGTTCACCTCTGACCAGTCCCGCCACCGTCGCTAGCGCCGGTCAATACTCCCCGCCTGAGCTTCAACTCGCTGACACCTCCGCCTTGCCGATTTTGGACTTGGAATGCCCCATTTCCACCTTTCCATCGATGGAATCTACGTCTGTCAACGGCCACCAATACGGCTCGACCTCCGTTGACGCGCAGCTGCAGTCGTTCAACCTTGATGCCGCACTCTCGGTCTTCGCCCATCGTCAACCCGTCCACCTTACGCTTAACCCCAAACCGGCGAACATGTTGAGTTCCCCTGATCTGTCACCTTTCACCCCTAAACTTCCTGCCTACGATGGCGATATCAGTACTCAATTGAACGGCACTGTGGAGGCCATGGACTTCGTGTCGCAGATGTGGGACACAACCTCATCGCCCGCCCTGGGGCCGCTGGATGGCGCTGGCCTGGATCACACCACCGCCAGACTCGCACAGATGCTGATCGACAGTCAGTTCAATTTCTGGCCGCCTCAAGCTGTACCGGGTTTTCCGAGTTTCCGTCCGTTACCCACTCATCATGCACCGCTCGCCGCCTCTGGACTCCCTATGGCCGCCTCGGCCCCTCCCTCCCCCCAAGAGCCTACATCATTTATTGGTACAAGTACACCCGTATTCCACTCGGCCAGCGGGCCCATCCCCGTCCTATCGTGCCTCCACTCGCCGACCTCTGGCACCTTCACCACCAGTCCTGGCCCTAAACGCAACAAACGGCCCACCGCCCGCCGCCGTCGTTCCGCGGGCCAGTCCCTTCCGACCCGTCAGGTCCAGGTCGAAAGGGCCCTCTCTGCACCCCCAGACCACCTAGCGACCTTGTCCCTGATCGCTGGTGGCCCCTCGGCTGATTTACCCCCGGGTGCCATTTTATCAACCACCACACACCCATCCGCCACCTACGATGCCAACGGCGACCTCCGCCTCTGCGCCAACTGCGGCATCATTGCAACTCCAACTTGGCGCCGCACGCGAGATGCGCATATTCTCATGTGCAACGCTTGCGGTCTCTATTATCACAATCACCGTCAGCTTCGCCCCTGGCTCCTGAGCCGCTCGGTGGTAAAGAAGGACCGCTCGGGCTTGTCGATTTGGTTGGCCACACTCCCCCTTTCATCCGTTCCACCGGCATTTTTGACCATGGGTGGCATTGGACCTCAAAGTAACAGCAGTGGCCGGGGTCGTAGCCGCGGACAAGTTAGTAACGAGAACCACGCGACCACCGAACATCGTCCAATCCGTGTGGGATCCCTCGGACGAGCTATTCGTTCGCCCTCTGGCGAGTGTATCCTCGTGGAGGATAACCCGCATTGCTGTCGGTGCGCACGGGATTCCTCTGAGGTTAGCCTCCACCCGTGCGCCCAGCGCGCTTACTACGTCTGTGCCGATTGTGCACGCGATCTACAGCGCCGGCTCAATATCCTGTGATCGCGCCAATTGCTATACTTAACCTTCATCTGCTCGCGATAAGCCAGCAGGAGAGAAAGCTGGACCTTGCCGCCGGATACTTTTTCACCCACGTTTCTTCATTCTAATTAGTTCACTCCTATACGCCAGGACAGTAGGACCTACCTCACGCACTGGACGGCTTCCAACAGATTTTCTAGCCAACTTTGATATTTTCGTGTTTTACTCTTAAGCCCTATAGGCCATACCCCAAAGCAGACGGCTCGCATATCGTGTCCCAACCTCATCAGTCGTAGAATGCCCTGATTTCATTTCTCAACCACAAACTCTGGACTAATCGATACTTTCAACCGCCAGATACTTTCAGTACGTTTCCTGTAGCTACCCTTTAGGGTATACTAAACCTATCGTCCGTTTCCGCTCGGTCATATTAATCGAGCTAATGATGGAATTATTCCTTTATATAGATATTGCCACTATTAAAAGTGGCATAGGAGCCGTGATAATGGGCGCGGATGTTACTTAGTCAGTTTGCCATGTAGAGGTCCCCAAAGCTACCACCAAAATTGAATAATGTCCACAGTGTGATCACCCTAACCAGCCACTACTAAAGTGAATAACTCACTAGCCGCAGCACTAGACACACCTGTAACACCCTCAGATAGATTCCACCAGACAGTCAACCGGGGGCATCAAGCTACAGTCGTTTGACGGCAACCTCGACCAATAATGACCGCAGGTTTAAGATTAACGAGCAGCGGCTACATTTTATATTAAGTTTTATCTAGAACCCACATTACTCTATCGATAGGCTACACCTATTCAGTTATTGACCCCTGTTGTATTCTACCTTTAACAAAGCTCCCTATCGCCCGCTGATTGCAACCGACGCCGGCGACCAGTCGGGATGCTGACCTGTACTTTGGCGTCTTGGTTCCCCGAATTCATACCTACCACGCATGTCAGTGGCTTGTCCCATGCTTTAACCTCTAAATAATTGGTGGGCTAGTTGTTTTTTTAGAGTTGAGTTATCATGACAGAAAATGGATAAACGATAAAACAATGAGAAGTAAGGAGGAAAAGTAAAAACACAGGAGAAAATCGATGGCGGTAGAAAAAGTGTTTAAAAAATAGCGTAGGAGTAATATAAACGACATCGGGGGCCGTCTTAGATTTAGTGCATACCCTTGGCAGACTCGGGGTCGGTAAACACCTTGACGATGCCAGCAATGGCGTCTTTGGTACCACAGACGCAGGCCAAGATACCGACCAGGATGCAGATGACAGAGAAGGCGAGACTAGCGTAGTTCATGGAGCGGATGCCAAACAGGCGCCAGTAGCACACAATGGGCAGGACGAAGATCATGAGACTGTTGGAGAAGGAGCCGATGAGGGACATGAGCTTGCCGACGGGAAGGAAAATGGCGGGGAAGGTGAGGATGAACACAGTGAGGGCACGGAAGGCACCGCGGATCATAAACTCGCGGGCCTTGCCGAGGCGCTGAACAGTGATGCCGTAGGCCTCCTCAACCTCCAAGGCGAACGATGTCAACATGATAGGGGCAGCCAGGATAACATGGGCGACCAGCATGAGGATGGCGACGGTGGTGGTCGGGCCCTTGGGCAAGTTGTCGTAGATAGGGGTAGTAGCAAGATGGCCGTACACGTGGTAGCCCACAACGGCGATGCAGAGGTACATGCCCAGGATGGTGAGGACGGCGAATATCAGCACCTTGGCCCAGGACTGGGGGTTCTTCATAGCTGACTCGACGTGCGGGTAGACCACGTTGCCACCGAAGGAGAAGCAAATGTTACCCATCGCCGCAGGGAGGGAGCCCCAAACTACCACGTTGTGAGTGTTGGAGGCGTTAGCCGGGTAGTCCATGAGGCCGACAACCATCACAACGATCACCACCACCAGAGTGGCAACGGCGCCAAAGATGGCCAGGATAGCCACCTCCTTCATACTCTTGACCAGGACGAACGGTAGGCACACGAGAACCGCGGCGATAATGACCCACACCGCGGCCGAAACGTTGACGTTAATGTGAGTGGCGAGGTCGTAAACGCTGTTACCGGCGATACTAATGTATACACAGGAACCGCCAAGACAGATAGAGTAGTTGAGTACCGAGATGATGTACTTGCCGGCCTTGCCAAAGGACACGAGGCCGATTTCTGGGTAGCTGCTTAACCGCTCGCCATCTTTGTAGTAGAGACACCGAATGAGGAGGTTACCGGTGAAGACGGCGATGGCTGCTGCCAGAAGGATACAGGCAATGGCGACCCAGCCACCTTCCTTGAGGGACTCGGGGAGCTGCAGGGTACCCGTGCCGGCGATGACGCACACAATATTGAAGTAGGCGCCGAAACTGGAGCCGTTGCGCTCATGGCCGTGGCCGCCGGCATCGTGGTCGACGGCCTTTTCAGCATCAAAGTCCTGCTCGAAACTGTAGCCGTCGGTAACGTGCTTGTGTTCCTGTTTCGCCTCCATGGTGATTCAAGAACAGGGGGGGATGGAGAGCCGTAGGGAGGGTGTAAGATAAAATACCGAGAAAACGGTTGGCCAGGGAAGATGGACCCAGAGTGTGAACAAGATCGATCCTGAACGGCGATGGTAAGGCTCGGAACAGTTCTCAATTGGAAATTAACCCTGAGAGGGATATCTATATCATTAGAAAACGTAGGACGAGGAGAAAACAAAGAAAAATATGAGCTAAAAGACAGGGACAAGATGGTTCGTAGACCAAACGGGGCGCCGTAATCGTACAGAATAAAGTCACAAAAGGAAGATGCAAACAAGGAAGATCAAAGGGAGCCCAGGTTGAGTGGAAGCTCTGCAACGAAAATTCTAAACGGTGAGAAATTGGGAGGGGTAGGTGGTATGTGTGGCAGGCAGCGGTTAGGAGCCAGATATAATGGACAAATCCAGAGGAGGCGAGCCAGGGTACTTTTATATGCCACCAAGCAATACCTACATCGTCAACATGATGACGGAAAGGGAGGGGAATTAGGGCCTCGGGTGTGATATGTCCTAGTTCGCGCTCGTATCCACACCACCTTGTAGCAGCCACCGAAAAGATGAGGATGTAAATGGGGTGCATGCG
The DNA here is from genome assembly GCA_027575765.1 of Tieghemiomyces parasiticus. Taxonomy (NCBI): domain Eukaryota; kingdom Fungi; phylum Kickxellomycota; class Dimargaritomycetes; order Dimargaritales; family Dimargaritaceae; genus Tieghemiomyces; species Tieghemiomyces parasiticus. The sequence continues at coordinate 52,108 of JANBPT010000215.1, forward strand.
TGCGATAAGGGACGGCAGGACGATAAGGTCAGTCTCGACCCTCTTCTCTCTCTCTTTTCTTTGGACTCGCTCACGCAGAGCTCGCCACTGTACCCCCTCGAACAACTCACGCGCCGGCCTTGTCACCCCAGACTCTTAGGTCTAACCCAATAACACAGCGTTGATAACCAAGGTGAGGGTAATGGGAAGGATGAAGGTGAATTCTGGAGATAGGGTCAGAGCTTGGAGATCACCAAAGGGAAATGGGGGAGAGGATAATGGAGAGGGGAGGATGATACTTACAGCCTTGGCCCAGCTCACCAGACTAGCGAAGTAGAGAGTAGCCTAGCGAGATGGAAAAAATGGGGGGGGCGAAGGTAGAGAGCGAAGGGTGGAGGCGTAGTGTGAACAACCACACCTGCGGTTGGGCGAGTACAGGAGTCGGACTGGTGGTGGGCTTTGTGCAACGTTTCGCCAACCTCAACGGGGTCCAATTGGATGTCTAAGAGGACGGAAAGGCCAAGATGACCCTCGTGACATCCGCTCTCTCGTTCTTTTTCCTACCTCATCCGCTCTTTTACCTCTAGTGGAGGACGCGAAGCGGATGGTGGCGGCGCCGGGGTCGGTGGCCAAGTCCTAGTTCACTAGTTTAATGGACGCCTTCCACGCGCCGGTTGTACGTCGGGGTAGAAAACTGATCCGCCGCCCCCGTTGCGCCCTCTTTAGTCGTATTTTTGTTACAATGGGAAGGGGTAGGCTATGCGACGTATACCAGACCTTCCCAACACTCGTGTAACCCCATCCATACAATAGCCAGAGGAGAAGGGGGGGAATGTAGGCGGATATGGTTATTCTGGGGGAGGAGGGGACTTGTGGTAGACTGGGTGCATATGCGGGACCATCTAGTTCGCGACGCACACCGCCATATGCATTAGCCGCTTTCTGATAAACAACCTTCCAACCGAGTCACGTCTCCCGATAAGGGTATGTGCAACGGCCAAGTCAAGGTCATATGGGTGGGGCAGCCAGGGATATGGCCGACGCACGCTGTGAACGGGGAAACTATCCTGCAGTCAGCTGGAAGAAGGGAAGGAGTTCAAAATGAACCTTGGCCTGCCCTATTCCGAAATAAGATCAAGCAGCGAATCTCCCTGTCGCCCCCTGTTTAGGTATGCTGCAAAGTAGCGTCTGTGGGCAGTTATCGAGCAATGTTTATTATGCCGGCACTAAAGGATTTAATAGGTTTAGCTTGATAAGGTTCTGCCACACTCCCGTTCCTTCACCGCCTTCGTACGCCACACTGGCCTCCAATCAGAGATTCAAATACCCCGGCCTTGACTGAACTGCAAGCCGAATGTGATTTGATACCAAATCGGGATCTGCTGGGGTATACGATTAAAACAGGCCTAGGGCTCATTGGATACGGCCAATGGTCTATAGCTCTCGATTACCTCATCGAGGTGATCTGGGGTCAGTCCCCGGAAGATGAATTTAGTGAAACACCGCCGATGTCATATTAACGATTGATTACGCTGTGATGATCCGGTATCCGGCTCTGCCGCTATCCGAGTCACTTATTTGGCTATCATACGCACGAAGTAGGCCGTTACAGTCCACACAGCCGGGCGAGGATGTGCGTTAGAGGTCGCCACAAAGCCACAGGTATCCTACCATGAACGATGTCTGCAGCGTTAGTATCTACTCAGCTATTTCATATGCTCCACCTGCTACGTCTCTTTCGTTATCATAGCAAGGCTGGTTATACCGGTCCTACCAGTATCCTCGCAGGCAGGGTGCTGTTCACTCCTCAAACTTAACCTTATCCATGGCCCCTCGATAAGGTCTCTGCTACGGGGACTGTCGGCCGTTGCGCCAGGTCATCACGCGCCACTGTTAAACGCTGGTGACACCTGGAAGTCAGTGGGTAAGAGTGGCGAGGGAGGGGGGCAACGGCCAAGGAGAGACTGGCGAGATCATCTCAACCCTAGACCTAAACCCGAATAATAACCTCCTTATGGCAAGAGATTTTTTTTCCTTGTCCACCGACTCGCCCTAGGGATTTTCTACTTCGCATCGTGGCACTCGGCATATAACGTTATACTTTTTAAAATAGTGATATTATGCTAAGTCGACTACTCAAGCGCAGGCATTACCGGTGCAATTTAGATCGTTTTCCTAGGTCTGCTCGACAGACATCGTAACTCCCGGTTATCCACGCCAACTACCAAAGAAAGCCACTTGCTCAACCCCACCTTGACTAAGTTGACAGTTGGCATGCATAAAAAAGGGAAGGGAAAGAGGCTTGCGCTGTGAGCGACGCAGTCCTCCCCGATAACAGCGTCGGACGGTGCGACCAACGACCCGGCACTTGTCAGCTCTCTTCCCACTTGACATGGATTGTCAATACCCATCTACGTTATCAGCGAGTGCACGGCGGGTCCAGGGGAGCGTTCCTGAGCCTGCCGCCCTTTTCCTTGCCCCCAAGTCAACACTCGGGCGAGGTGGGTTATCCACACCCTCCATAGTGAGGCCGTCCGTATTTCGGGACCTAGTGGTCCCAGTGGCTCTACCATAACCCACTCACCGTGTACTGGATTGCCACGTCTTACTTGAAATGTAAAAATAAAGCTTATTTTTTCTGAAGTACAGTTTCCATCAGTTGTGATCACGCGCTGAGAAGCCGAGGTGTGTGTGTGTCTAGCCACGCCACCCCCGCGCCCGTATACTGTTGCATAAAGGGCAGGGAAGCCCTTTCTCATCTGACAGTCGTAGCAGCATGGTCGGGAAAAAAAGATCACCGAACCTTCGCGTGTAGGTATACTTGGTCGCTACCCCCCCCCCAACCTGGTATAATCACACCCGGCGATATTACTTCCCATCCTTTGAATCGCGTGCCGCGGCGTTCGTTAAAAAAGAAGTATATCCTTACTGGGGACGTCCTTGTTACACAGCAGGCTTCATAACGCGCTGACGAACGAATACACATTTCCCTGGGTATCGGATAACCATGGCTTCTACAGGTGCCTCCAATTATTTTGAGAATTTTAAGCGGGAGGTCTCAGATCACAGTGTTTCAGATGAAACCTAAG
>JANBPT010000216.1:0-55134 GCA_027575765.1 Tieghemiomyces parasiticus
GGACTAGGGATGTGAAAGGGCAGAATGGGGAATGCCAAGGGGTGTTGTGGAGTATTAGATAAGTATCAATAAATTAGTAGGTTGGTCTTTGTAAGAGGAGTTACACGGTGGATCCTTTCATATATTAAGAGGTTACCGCTGGGCCATGATATTAATTATGCCGAAATTGGTCGCTAAAGTTGTGCGGAATCAGTGACCGTCAAAATAATAGCGGGTTGAAATCAGAGGGCCAGGTTCATTGTTAAACTTGCAAGAAGGAAGAGGGTAAAGTCTCATAAATTTGGTATAGCTTTAGCTGGCTTATATAGCCGGTTGGATGGAAGGTGTGTATTTAGGGCCATGTATGGTACGTTAATTCCATTGGTTAGTTAAAGATGCCTCGGCGAGTAACCATGGGTCATACACGTAGCCAATGGGCTTGGGGACGGATGCAGTTGCTATCAAGCACGGTGGTGTAGTGTCTTGCAGTCCTGTCGATGGGTTGTAGCTCGAGATATCTAGGGAGGGGGGTCGACCATACCACCTTAGTTATATCCAATGTGAAGCCGCGAGTTACAGGGACGTAGCATGGGAAGGGGGAAAATAATTGATAATCGTATAGCCAAGATGATCAAGTGGTTACAAATTAGAATAGGAGTTTGGATCGTGGTGTTATGTAAAGTAGACCTCGTCAAGGTGGAGTACACCATCGTGTGCTTTTTACCTTAAAGAGCCAGGTAGATTTTTAGCGATGGATGTCTGCCGATATGGAGCCGTTGGTCATTGATACGCTATAGCGTTAGTTTTAATTCTGCTGTTATGACTATCTGCGCGTCAACGACCCTTGGTCCCACCACTGAGCTGACGGCAATGGCACTATTCGCTAAGGAAAACAAAAGCGGTGTACGGCGTCATCTAAGATCTGACTACCGATTAGCCGAAACGATATGTGTACCGCCTCTATTCGCACCTGTCCATCCGAACACTTGTACAGAATAAAGGGAGAGCTGCGCCGCGTCCACTGTTCCGGCCATGGGTCCGGGTGGGGTTATCGGCTTCTGACCTCTGGGGCCCCTAGCTAGATGAATTATCCAATGAATTTTTTTAGTTATGGGTACATATACGCCTGTTACACTAAGGGAGACTACCAAAAAATGGCTTGCTTTCTACGACACTATTAGCAGGAGGTACGCCATCGATCTCGTCCAATAAGTGTGCAGACGACTTAAATCTTGACAGTGATGGGCCGCTCGACAAGTGCTTGGACAGGAGAGAGCGATTCGGCCGCTGATAGATCCAATTAGACACAACACCAGGGTCATTTGGGGATATGTTAGGGAGCAGAGAAACATAGGTATGGTGTGATGTTAGTAGCCACTCCGATAGGGAGTACCCTCCAAAAAAAAGCCACAATCCCTCTCTCTTAGTATCCGGATTTTCTGACTGTTGGGACTGTGATACGCCGACTCCACTTACGCTGTGCGGCGACGACGGGGCTGTTGACGAGCGGTGACGGAGCAGGCACGGTAGACACACACATGGTGAGTGCAATGCGCACGACGCTGGCCAGATCCTCGGCCTTAGACCAGTACATGAGCCGGGCCAGCACCTGGTCGCGCGAAGCAGGCTCGCCTAGGATAGCATTGAGGACCTTGCCTGTGCGAGGAAGAACGAAATCCCCGCTGGGAAGTTGATTGTGTGTGTGGAATATGTCTCGGTGGTCTGCGTTAATTGACCGAAGTGGCCATAAAGTATCACTTGAGCAGGCCCATCCTCCTTCTTCCAATGGCTCTCATCCATGGTATCTCGAGGCCACCCGCTTTCAAGCCTCGTCGTAGGAGAACGAGAACGATTACTCACCTTTGTAACCTGCAGGAGGGACAAAAGTCATTTGCCCCATCCCCAGCGTAAATGACTCTTTGGTAGCCGTGGCGCTCTATGAGGCCACTGATCACTTGGCCCTTGCAAATATTGAACGTACACGTCTTGCCGCCCGTGACAGACGAAGCTCGCGAACAACCATGCGGTGTGACGGCGGGATTGTACGGTGTAATGGACAGCAGCGAGTGGATACGATTGTCGTCGGCGACGCCGTCGGTCCAAGTAGCTGGATTGGCAATGATTTCACTGAACAGATCCAGGAGTCCGTGTCGCTGGAGAACGTGCCGGATCGTGAAGGTGTTGGCATCCGAGATGACATACAAGTCCGCTCCTTGTTCCTTTGCGTGGTGGAGCATGTCCACTACGGACCGTTTCATCCGAATCTTGTTCAGGGCCGCAGCAACGTGACTGCGTGTAAAACCCTCACGACACAGCTTCTGGGTAGCTTCATTCTGTAGAATGGCGATTGTTTTCGACCGAAGGGATATCGGTAAAGTGGTTTAGGTTACCGGCTGGCGGAATACCGTGCCATCTACAAGAGTAGTCTAGCACACGCACGCACTGAATTGTAGATAATTATCGGCCTAGTTGCTTCTGAAGTTACTTACGATCGCGTATATCCAAGGGAGAGTCTTGACCGTCTCATGAAACTCCTCCAGGGCCGGGGGAGACAAGCACTCCAGGAGAAACGTGTCACTGGTTGGTAGGCAATCGGTAGGGAAAGTACGTCATACTTGTGGGGTTAGCCAACATTTGTTTGGGAACATTGAGGTTCCCGGTCATCGAATGAAATGGGTGAATGTTCGTCGAAAGGCTATCCGTACCTATCCTCGTCAATGAGAGTCCTGGCGGTAGTGAAGTGCGGTAAAGCGTTGCCACGTAAGTTACAAAGTAGATACGTTAGATACGAGAAGGGCGAAATGGGGGGGAGTCTTCGCGGGGCAGGTACTGTATTTGGTGGCATCCGTGACCGGTAAGGTACCGCGTAGAGAGTCTTAATTTCCGGAACCACCTACCAGTCAAAGTCAAAAGCAAGCATCGTGCGGGGCAGCTCGCGGTGGAGGGTGGAGGAAGATACCATCATGACGGTAGGTTAAGAGGTTCGATGAAACTAGCGACGCGCGCTCAAAGATGGAATACAGGCGACACAGCCGTGATCACTGGGGCCAGTATATATATATATATATATATAATTACACAATAATAAGCCGGACGTGAGTTAGGAGCACCGGAAAAGGAATAGTGGTATGATCGAGCGGGAGTCAAGAAAGATTGCAGTGTTGACGGTCAACGGGGGGGCGGGAAGTGCAGCCTTTATATATACAAGTATAGAAACCCGCCAGTTTCTCTAGGTAGAAGTGTACGGCGAGGAAAGGAAGAGAGCAACGGGCGGGTTAATAGGTCTCTTTCACAACCGCCAGCGAAATTGGAAGGAAGAAGGTGAGGTCTTGTGCGCCGGATATGATACTATCGGTGGCGGGTTGATGACGCTAACGTCTAGGCTGATGAATAAGGGTGGGAGGGGGGTGCGCAATTAACGGGGAGTAACCCGACCAATCATCGAGCGTTCTTCCCCACACGTTGGCCCAACTGGTTGAGGAGGATGAATTAAGAGGCAGGACGACGGGCTGAAGGGTGGGCGGATCAGGGGCGGCAGAAAAGGATAAATAAGGGACTAGCCTAGGACATAGCGGAGAGTCGTGAGCCGGAGCGGGCACCTGCTGTGATTGACCGAGACATCACCGTCTCTCTCTCTCTATAGGTTCCCCGCTGGACACAAAAAAAGGTGGAGGAGAGAGCTGGGGTTGAACGCGGTAAGAGAATTATGCGACCGGCTAGAAATAGTGTAGCATATGGGTACACGAGCAGGGTAACTCATATTCCCTAACCACTCTGGATTTAGGTAGATTCGGTTTCCCCATAGCACCCTGAGAGTCTCCAGTTGCTCGACTATGTTCTCCTTCTCCTCATTACTTGACCAGTGGGAATAATAGTGGGGGGGGGCTACGGCGGCCAAGAGCAAGAGAATATCATGCCTCCAAATGTGACACAAACAGGCTTGGATAAGTTGCTTGACAAGCGTTGATGTATCGGAGGCCTGTGGTCACTACGACTTACACTTTTAATTTTGAAATCGGGGATCCGGCCGCTAATACGGTGACTAGACAGAGGTAGAGAGAAATTTCGATCGGCCAACCCCCACGTTGCTTGGCTGGAGCTCCCTGCTGGCTATAGAGGACTCCGACTCAAGCTGATCTCCCCCCACCCTAGTTGTGGTAGGTAGGAGGAGCCGATATGCTTGGGCTGTCAAGTAAAGTAGAAAGGTGATAAAGGCCCTCCACCTCATCGCAGCCAAGCGGACCTAGACATCTTGTGTCGCAGTATGTAATTTTCCCTTACCCACCTTTACCAATCTGATTGTATCCCACACAACTCGCGCCGGTTAATTGGGCATAGTTATCAAATTTAGTGCGCAGTGATGTGCATGGCCAAAACAATAATAATGATAATAACAACTGCCCGAATATTGAGAAGCCCTACTGCTCGTGGATAAATCGAGCGTGCCAATGAGTGCCCCCCACGTGTGGGGTTGCCCAATCATGGAGATCAAGGCGTTTATGATTCGTAATTGACCGGAATATTCCACCACCAAATGGGGCTGAGATAGGTGGTAAGGGATTCAGAAAGGGGGTAAGTGTGATCAGGAGGTCGCCGGCGCGCGTGCGCGTTAGTTGAATGCACGAGCAGCGGGGACAATATGACAGTAGGGAAAAGACACGAGGGTACGTTACAATTATTGCGCACTCTAAGGTGTAAATAAAAACGGGAGGAGGTGCCGGAGATATTTCCTCCAAAGGGAGGTGTATCGGATATAGGAGGTGGTAGAATAGGGTCAGATCTATGAAGTAGTAGAAAGCTGTTTAATGTCCGAGAATTATAAATCTGGGCGGCGAAGCCTCTCCGCAAACCCCTAACACTTCTTGTAGGGACTGCTGAGGTAGCCATACCGGGAGGGTGTCGGATTTGGCGCACAGGAGAGCATCTGTATATGGCTGTAGCGCGGGTCCAAAAAGCACATACTGTGCTAGTTCATCAGGCACGTTGCGTAGCGCCCAATATACCGGTCTTCAATCCATTAGCTGCTTAAATTGGGCATGTAAAGGGAATAGGTCAAGGACGTACGACCACGGGTACACGGTGACCAGGCCAACAAAGAAGTGCCCGTTAAAAGCGAGCTTGGCTTGACGTAAGTGCGATGCGGTAAAGAGAGTAGCTGGTTGCATTGCGTTTCATTAGCGAGTTATATTGCATTTTGTTGTCGGTTCGCTCTGATCGATCCGACAATAGGCAAGGCTGCCAGACACCGTTCTCGCAACTATTGTTTTCTCCACATATTTCTTGGCTCCAAAGAGGGCTTCTCAGAAATTCACTATCGGTCAACATTGATATTGGCTATTTTGTTTTGTTAACCTAGTCGAATGAGCGGAGAGATGTGGGAGCGTAAAACGAGGAGGGGAGGGACGAAGAGGTGGGGGTGGGGGAAAATGGAAGGCTGGTGCTACTAATAAGATAAGTGAGTCTGCAGAGAGTCTTGTCCAGGCTCTAAAATTAAGCCAAAGTGTGGCACGGTAATGGATCGTGAAGAGAGAAGAACCAAGTAGCTAGTGGGGTGTGAAAGGGAGAGGGAACGCGAGTCCGGGTCAAGCACGCATTAAAAGGGTATAATACTCCAGCCGGTTGGCTCAGACAGAGTAGCCTGACTAACACATATGGGGGAGGGGGGGAGAAAAAATGGGTGCGGTTTCAGAGATATTAAGCCGGTTAGGAAATAATTGCGTATATATACGGGTGAAAGGGGAGGGAATCGAGAGAAGAGGTGAAGACGGTCGGATAAAAGAAGAGGAGGAGGAGAGGGGAGGCACAATGTTATACACAGGCAACGTAAGAGAGGGTGAGAAAGAGAAGGGAGACCGGGCAGAAAGTCGGTAAGATTCAGGACACAAAGATGTTGATGGACCATACACCGGATCCGGCGCTACTGAAAGGATCCTGTGACTTGGGGTCCTGGTGGGGGCTGGCGTTGGCCATGGGACCAGAACCTGGACCGGGGAGCATGGGCGACTTTTGACGGGTCTCGAGGGCAATCTGGAAGTCCTGGTCGTTATCCATCGAGACGTAATCGCCGTCCTCGTCCTGGTACTTGAACACGAGAGGAGGAGCGTCGGCGGGTCGAGCGGTGCTGCTGTTATTAGCCCCACCGTTGGCTACCGCGGCGGCAGCAGCCGTGGCCTCGATACCGCCAGACTTACGACCCGTGCACACGTTGATCTTGCGTTCCACACGGGAGGTCAGTTCGATATAGCTGATGTCGACAGGGACCATCAGCGCAAAGATCTCGCTGCGGTAGTTGACCTTCACCTTGACCATGGGCGCGGCCGACCCGGCGGCCATCGACGATGTCATGGCAGCCAGCTCCGGTGGGAATGGGAAGCTGTTCTGCAGACCATGGCTCAGCGGGGATAGGTTACGCTGAGCACTCGGGGATCCTGTCGCGGCGCGCGCATCCGGGGCGCTGCCCTGCGAAATTGAGTTACTCGGGGACCGGCGGTGCGGGTAGAGGTGATGTTGCGCGGACGGGGTGGGGTGCACCACCGCCAAGGGAGGGTACCCGGGGGTTTTGCCATCCACAGGCGAGACCTGGGCGGACGCGGAGAGCTGTGTCAGATGAGCCTGTCCGTTGTAGCCCTGGGTGCTAATCCCGAGTGGCCGCGGAAGTGGGGCGGCGTTGCGCAGGCTGGCCTCCTCGTAATGGGCAGGATTCTCCGAGTAGTACCGCTCCACGGGCAGCGGGTTCAGCTTGGGCAGGGCCGGCATGTATTGGTTAGGCGGGTGTGGATGCGGTGGGAGGCTGGGACTAACGCGGTGCGGCGGCCGGTCGCCGTAAGGCGCGAAGATATTAGGTGTGCTACCGCTGCGGTCGCGAAACGGGATGGCCCCGCTGCCTAAGCTACCCCCAGCAGCACCGGAGGTGCGTGGGCCCACGGGCGGGTTGGAGTGGGATGCCTGTGGGTGATACGGGGCGGCACCCGGGTGACCGGGACGGTACAGGCCGTCGCCCGCAGGGCGAGCGTGGTTGCCCATGGCACTAGCACTCCGTGGGAGGGCGGCGTGAATGTCGAGCGAAGGTTCCCGGCTGATGCGCACACCACGCTGGAAGTTCTCCGGTAGAGTGCCAAGGTCCCCGACCTCGCTGGTCGATCCGCCCCGACGGTAGTAGTAGTACGTCTCGGGGGGCTGTGATTCCTCGCTACTGGGGTGATGCGTGCTGTAGCCGTTAAGGTAACCGCCATTCTCGACCATCCCGGACACCTTACGTAGGGAGGAGCTCTGCGAGGGCGGGTGAGCACCCAGCTGGTGCGCTCCCGCCAAGTGGGAGGAGGGGGCAGGGCTCGACCCGGTGGGGGCCAGGTAGTTGTGCGAGTGGACGTGGGTCAGCTTGGGTGGCGGGGGTGGCCCTCCGCCGGGGGTGCCCGGGTACGGGTACCCCGGGGTGCCGTGGTTACTAAACTGACCGCCCATGAAGAACCCCGGCGTGCTAGGGGTAGTTGGGGTGGCCGGCACGGCGTGGCTCAGGTAGCCAATGTTGGGGTGCAGCATCACGTGCTCGGGCACGTTTGCTTCCTGGCGGGCTGGGACGGGCGGAGCGGCCGACACGGCGGCCGCGCCCTGGCGCTGCCTCTCGTCCTTCTCACGGGCCTTCTTGGACAGCTGCTCAATGGTGGCCTTCCACTTGGTCAGTTGCTCTTCGGTTCTAAACTTGAGGGCAAATTGCTCCATGACCATGTCCTTCCAGAAGAAGGTGAGCGACAGGGAACCCTCGGTGGAGTTGTTGACGATACGCTGGATCTTGTAGAGATGCACCCGGCCCTTGACTTGGAGCGTGCCCTTCTTGCGCCGGATCTCCGCGACGGGGTCGGCGAGTGGGGCGTCGGCCGCGCCACCGCTACCAGAAGATTGGTGCTTCTGGGACTTGCGATTCTCCTTGGGTGGCAAAATCTCCTTACAGCAGATAAGACTGTCGTCGAACAGGTACAGCAGGAGCTCGTTGACCAGGGCGCTGGTGGTCATGTGGAACTTGTCGAAGAGGTGGAGCTCGCCATACTTGGAGAAATCGGCCCGGCGCCACTCCTCGACGCGCATCTCCAGTTCCTTGAGGGCGTTGTAGTTCTCTTCGCGACGCATGGTCTCGTTCGACCGGTTGGCCACGCGTTTAGCGGCCTCGTAGCCTTCCTGCATGTCAGCCTGGTTGGGGGCGTCCTTGTCGCTGAACTTGATGAGTTCCCGGTATAGCAGCTCGTATTTGCAGATCCGCTGAACGGGTTTGATGAGCAGCGAGGGAAGCTGGAACACGGGGTTAATGATATGGGATAGCTTGGTCAGCGCGGGCGCCTCGCGCAGGGCGATATCAGCGGCCCGGTCGTGGTTGGCAATGTAGGGTTCGTACACCGAAAAGCCTTCCTCCTGATTAAGGTGAGGGGGGTATTTCAAGTAGTAATTGTGGAGTAGGGGAGAGAGGGAGAGCGCGTGCGCGAGAAAGGGGGGGAAAACAGTGAGGTTAGCCTTGAGCTTGACCGGGTTACATGTCCAAAGTGTCTCTAGAGAAAGACCAAAGGGCCACATGCATCAAAGTCGCCTAGATAGGCGACCAGCAAGGCGCGACGGACATACCATGGAGAGGAAGAGGGCGCCAAACTGTTGCTCGTCGTCAGGCTTGCGAGATTCTACCTCGACCCGGACCAGGAACCGCCGCTGGAAATCGAGCAGGGAGTTGAGATTGGCAAACATGAGCCGGATGGTTTCCTCCGGTAGGAGGTGCTGCAACTGGACTTCGTTCATGTACCGCTGACGGACGGCACGGGTGGAGGGTGCGGACGGACGCAGTGGGAGAGATGGAGCGCATGGGGCATTGAGAAAGAGCGTATATTTAGCTTTGGATCCTGGAAGCTAGTTTACGGAGGAACACTTAACTATGCGTCATAAGCCAGCCAGTGCATACAAGACGGTGGGTACTTACCTGCAGGGTTTCCAAATCGTTCACGTAGCTCCGCTCGGTCTCGAGGATCTCGGCCACCACACGCTCCCGGTTGTTCTCGGGTCGCTTCGCAGTGGCCTCGCTGAACCGGAGGGAGGGCCGGTAGGTCACAGACTCGTCGAGTTTGCCCTCCTTCTCGAGTTCGTTGAGCATGACGGTGACCACGTCGAGCACTTTGATAAAGCTATTGGTGTCCTCGCGGAACGGGTCGCTCACTGTGATGGTGGGGGCCTGCTTGTCGAGCCCTGAAGCGGTGAAACCCTTCAGGAAGGCGAAGATCTTGAGTTGTTCCTGCTTCTCCCGTTTCAAAGAGTTCATCCGCTGGAGATCGATGGGGACGGGCTCGTTGGGCCGTAGGGCGTTGAAAATGGTGATGAGACTGAGACCATCCCGGAAAATAGTCGAAAGGTATTGGATGGGGTCGACCTTGGCGGCCGCCTCGGCGTTGGACTCGTCCATGGTACTGGTCTCGCCAGTGACCGTACCGTCCAGGGAGGAGTTGGCCGAGTCGGCCGGGGCCGAGCCCTTGCTACGGCAGCCAGCCTCTAGAAAGGGAGTGAACCCAGGCACCTTAGCCAGGCGGTCCATGGTCTGGAGGCACCGCTGGTAGATGGAGACAGGCTGGGTCACCGCCTGGAGAGCTGGCGACGGGGCCGGAATCTCGATCGCATGTAGCGAACTCGCCTGCGAGGGCGCACGGCGGCGCAGAGTGACACTGTGCATCCCGAAAAGAGAAGAGTGGGGTCAGCACGAGTGGGGTATATGCGGGTGGGTGATCAGGTGGGCGACGATGTGTGGCGGTGTAACGTACAAGGCTGGGCTGGGAAGGTGGGGGTGGTGGTGGCGAATGCGACGGTGAGGTTGCGTGGGTTCGGGTGAGTTGGCGGCTTGGTAGCTTCGGGGGTTAATAGCGCCAGAGGGGCCACAAGGAAACTGCGTGGCGGAGAAATAAGGGTCGGAGAGAGGGGGGTGTCAGGAAGATGGGCGACAAAGGGCTCGGCAGTCCACATTGGGAAGGCAGAAGGTGGAATGATTCCCGAGCAAGAGGACCGGGTGGAATGAAGGCCGCTGTAACTCCCGGGATCCCGCGGGATAGAGAAGCAACGGGAGTAAAGTCGAGGGAAGAGGAAAGTAGGTGTCGAAGCTCCGGCGGCCAGTGGCAGGCGGTCTAGGGGGAGAGAAAGACAAGTATTGCGGGAGGCTGGTTTGGAGGGAGAAAGGTGCCAGTCTAAAAAACTGGTTGCCAGCTACCGGATAGTGGACGAGGGGGAGAGAAAGGTACAACAGTAGTAGGCCGCGCTCGGGCGGTGGAGAAAGGGGGCAATGGTTAGGAGAGGGCCTGAGCACGCGGGAGGGTTCGACATCAGGGAGGTGAAGCCGCCAGGACGACGACGCCTTCTTATCCGCCCTCCAGTGGGGTCTACCGCGGCCCGCCCTCCTACCGCCCGCAGCCCACCTGGGCGTGTAGCAGGCGCACACGATGATGTAGACAAAGTGGCGGCCACACACAAACATACAGCAGAGCCAGCGAATGAAAGCCCCGCCCCGCTGTCAGCACGGCCTTGGGGGGCCTGGCCGGGTGGCGGCGCGAGGCGGTCGTGCTCATAGGCCCGGGTGAAAGGACGCCCCGCCGCCAGCGGTCAGCCAGATACCTCCTCCTCATGCGCATTTGTCTACTGCGCGATAGAACCGTGGAAACGTCCCGCTGTCAGCTGTATGCAGCCAGGAAGGGGGGAGTAAGCAGTGTGCCGGGCCGGCGTCTAAAGCGTGGCGCGAAGCCTGTGAGTAAGGCCCGGGGCCTTAAAGGGCCCTTCGCACACCGGCCAAACACGCCAAAAACTCTGGAAAACAAGTTGCCGTCTAAACCTGTAGCGCCGGAAGGGCAGAGAGCTTACCTTAGAGAGGACTTGACGATGTATGCGGCGGATGAAAGTCCGCAGCTGACCAGGCAGGATGGCACGAAGCGGGTACGGCGGGCGGTCGGCAGTGGTGGACACTCTGGTAGGACTGGCAAAAACGACCTCTTTAGGAAGCCGAGGTAGTCCGCAACGGGAACGCTTTGGCAATCGTGAGGTGCAGAGCTACCAAACCGCGTAAAGGAAGGTGGATGAGTGGAAGATACGGTCTAGGACCAGCGTCGTCCGTGCGGCCCCAAGGTAGGATTGGCGACGAGAGAGGAGGACCTTCGTGTCCGATGGTGCAGTGCTGAAGAGCGAAGTAAGGTACGGACGAAAGAGGCGAGGGGGAGGCGGGAATGTGGCGACGGAGGGCACAGGAATCGCAAGAACTAGGAAGAGCAAGACGGGACTCCGAAAGTTGCACCGATGAGAAGGCACAACCGAAGCCTTGGAGAGATGTCGGAGCCAAAGAGGAGTAATGGGGGCTGGTCGTGAGGGTTAGAGCGCGGATGAAGGGCAGAGAGGCCAGATGAGGTTGGCGGTCGATGGGCGAGATGAGCGGAGTGAGGAAGAGGGGCACGGGAAGCGGGTGGGCCTGGCCAGTGGGTTAGTGGGCGGGGAGGCAGTAGTAAATGGCCACAGTCCCCGTTGGAAGTAGGGGTGCGTTCAGGCCCAACCGGAAGGGAGCGGTGGTAGCCGTGGAGCATCCGTGGAGAACAGGCAGGGGCGAGCATCTAGATGGTGGGACCGGAGGAATTGGTTGCACAGCAGGGGGGAGGGGGTTGTAAGGATGGATGGGTGGCAGCCCTCTGGCTTCGTCCCCACCTCTACCCTTCCCCCCCCCGCGGTATCCCGAATTGGGAGGTGCTCCTCACTTCCCCGCAATTATCCAACGTGGTTCCGTTTCTATTCCCCTGCCCGCAGCCGGCCGCCGTGCCTAGATTCCAGCCGGCTATGTTGGTTCCAAGCTCACCAGGCATCCCAGTACCGTGAGACAAATATTTAGTCAACAGGACGGTGGCTGGTCCGCCATGCTCGGCCGGAAGATGTTGCCCAATTCATCGACAGCCGTGGCGGAGACACGGGCTCTGAGACGAGCCAAGGGAAGGGGGACACATGTGGTTGTACTGTACAGAGGGCACCGGGCCCCCGAGGGACGCAGCAATCACCCTCCTCCTCACTCCGACCTGCCTACTTGTCAGTTGGGCTTGTGCACCATCATCGACGCCCCTTTCCGCCCTCCGCCGGCGGGCTATTCAGACAACGGTCGATCAAACGCGGAGGGTGCGCCTACACTTGCCCAAACATATACGCTCGCTGGAACTAAAGGGGCCACCCGACTTGTTCTTCTCAGCCTGGCTTCGCTTCATTGTCCCTGCGTTAGCGCATAGCCCACCGGCCCTGATCTTATGCTACTAACGGGTAGGCAGCTGTCTAATATGATGGTGATTATTTCTTTAAAAAATTAAATTAACCCAAAGCCGGGGTCGGGCGCCCAAGGACAGCCTCATGGCCAGCTCATCTATCTTTGGTAGCAATGGCACTATAAACTTACCGAATTAGGCAGCGGGATCAATCGTTAGTATGTCCCCGGGAGGAGGGCTGGCCAACGTGGGGTGTTCGGTCGCTAACGGGAGACGAACTCATGCCCCCATGCAACGGCTAGGGGTGACCTACTGGCAGGTCAGCCGACGGAGCAGATCTGCGGAGTCTGGAGGCTTGTCAAGGTTGGGTAGGAGGGGAAGGAGGCAGAAGATTGCCCTTGGTAATCTTCTGTTCTTCAATCGACTCGAACCCCTCGGCATCGTCCATTGGCTTTTATCCGTGGCCCATCCGTCTACATACCTCATAATCCGTCAGGTCCAGAATTGCGCCCAATCCCTTACAATCACACCACACCCTGGACAGGTGAGGCTGGCGGAGTTTTAAAATGCGTTCGTAAACAGAGGCGATCGTTGGTGACATGTAAAGGTGGAAGACTACAATCCATACTGGGTCCCACGCTTTAATTTGTAACCGGCCGGGGGATATCGCCATGCTCTCCAGCTCATAAACCAGCAAGAAAGCCCAGGGTCTGCACAGGAGCAGGTAAACTCCCAATCTTTCTACCATGTCCCTGTGCTCAGCAACATCTCTTCCCACTGTTGTTTGGCCGGCGACTTCGCCCTTAACCCGAAGGTTCGGGACAAACTGGGAAAGAATTTTATAAAAAAAACATTCCGTAGCGCCATTTCCTCATCTGTCCTGAAATCGACTCCAGGGATATTCACTTCCTATCGGAATGCTCAGGGTCCAGAACCGCAATCATACCCTCAGCCAAACTAGGGTGCACGATCCGGCCCTTCCTAGCTTCCCATTGCTTTGTTCTCGTTGGCGACTCGTCGCTTCGTTCCCCACCCCTTCCCGGACAGAATGAGTAACCGGCCGACGGTCTCAATGGCTCTTGACTAATTAGCTCAACTTCCCCACGGTGACGTTAAAGATGTTGGAGTGCAGGGAAAAATAAAATGAAAGCCAGTCCTTCCCGGGCTATTCGACGGGAAGATATTAATGGTTCGTGTTTTCCGGAGAAGGTGAAGGGGTGGCAAGTCAAAAAACACACACACACACACACACATACATTTCAATACTTCATTCCTTTCTACCCTCTCGCCCAGTCCTCTATTTTTAGAAGTAGGTGGGGAGCTACCGGGGCTTTGCATTCCGATCCGAACCATCGGGCGCATAGGCCCACCACCCAATTCGATTATTGTTATTATAGAAGCAAGGGTAGCATTTCGGACTCTGTTCAACCCTTGGAGCGCACTCGAGCGGGGATTGTCCGTTCGCAGGTCTAGTCTTAGGCCAAGTAATCCAACAAAAACCATAAAAAAAGGTATCGCAGTTCTCTTTTGTCACGGCAAATATATTTCTGAATAAGATGCGTAAAGAGCACTCCCTTGCAGGGTAACCTACCTGACGTGGGTCCGGTGGGGTGGCCCTCCCGCTGACCATGAAACAGCCGACGTAACCATGCCGTACATTCACCTCTACTTTTCTCATCACCTGCACGTACTGACCTACCACGCACATCTGGCCCTGCGTCGTACTGGGACGTGGTAATCAGTCTACATATCTGTCCTCCTCAATATATACGTCGGGCAATGCGAGGGCCCGGCATATGTAGGGCGGCCTGTGCCTGGTGCAGGTCCTGCACGCATCGACCTGATCCCTATCGTGCTTAGTTTCCAACTATTCGCGAAAACCTCTCCTAACTAACCGGTCGCGAACCCTTGACACATGAATCTGCTGTAGAGTGTACGCCCACCACCCCCCGCCAGAGTAACATTCCATGGCAGAGACCTTGCTAAGGGTGCTGCCATTGCTGACCCCTTTTGTTATTCGACCCCTAGTGGTATTGCCGCTTACTGGACCATGTAGCAGACCAGGTTCCAACCTTGTGCCTTTTTTTTTGCTTTATGCATTGGGGCACTTGGTATCGAACTGGGTGGGTGAGTCCCAGATGAATGATTGCACCGCGCTACGGGCCTGTTGCTAAGCCGAAGCTACTCGGGTCATTACTTAACCGATTCGAGGGACCCCGGGGCCCGCTATAAAGTGGAGACTGATTGGGCTGACCGTCGTTGGCGGGACTCTTTCCTCGTCCTCTGACCTTTGGGCTTTTTTCTCTACTGGCACCGACGCCATTGGCATCCTTACAGTTCTATTATTACGGTAGTTGGCCATTTTTCTTAACGTGGAAATCGTACTTTTGGTTAATTCTAATCCTTCGACGCGGGCCATAGCTCCGCCTACTCCCCTCCCCTCCCTCCTAGCACCTTCCCTCCCTTGCCCCACCATGCGCTACCCGGCCTTCCTCCGGCCCTTTGAACACCTCTTAACCTGGGCGCAGACGCCCTTCCGCCAGCTGTTCCTCGCCGCGATCATCAACCTCTGCCAGAACGCCGCCTGGAATGCCGTCCTAGGGGTAGGTGGTGGAGGCCTCATGGACAGTAGTATCTCCGCCAAAGCCAACGTCGCAGGGTCCATCGCCGGCGGAGTCTCTGGGTTCGTCCTCGGCGGTGTCATCAACTACCTCGGCGTTCGCAATACCATCCTCCTACAGTCCCTCATGTACGCCTCCTTTATGGCATCCTTCGTGCTCTACGCCTACTGGCCCGTCGCATTCCCGGTGATCTTTACCGGCGCCCTCAAGGGCCTGGGCCTGCCCTTCGCTTACGGGGTCCAGTCGACCATGATGACAGCTTACCCGCGCGACCACCGGCGGGGCCACTACCTATCGACGTTTTACCTCATTTCGTCCATCAACGGGATCCTGGGCGGTGGGGTCACTCTGGCCCTCAATATCGGGAGTACCTCACGCGCCCTCGGGCTTACCACCTACTATGTGGCCACCGTGGTAGCCGTTATCCCGCTCTTTCTGGCCCTGTTTCTCGTCCAACCCCATAAGCTCTGCAAAGCCGACGGGGCTAGTATTGTGGTGCCAAAATTTCGCGGCTGGGTCACCGAGACGCGACTCTTTTTGACGGTGCTGGGCTGTCTCCCGCTCATCCTTCTCGTGCCTTACTCCCTCGTCACCCAGTGTTACTATGCCTACCAGTTCAACGCCTTTAATTTCTACCTGTTCACTATCCGCACCCGCGCCATCAACTGCATGGTATACTACGCCAGCTCCCTCGTAGCCTCCTATGCGTTCGGATGGTTCCTAGACCACACGTTTAAACGCGCCCCACGTACCCGTGGACTGGTAGCCCTGGGCGCAATGCTCACCATGGCCCTCGGGGCCTACATTGGCGCCTACTTTATCCAGATGCAGCCGCGTCTCGCGCTCAACCTTCCGGCCCAGTCGTCACCAACTTTGGCCAGCCCAGCCGTTGACCAGAGCCTCATTGATATTACCAACTATGCCGCCTATATTGCCCCGCTGGTGGTGTTCATCCTGTGGGGCGCCCTTGACGCCATGTTTAACGCCTTCCTCATCTGGATGCTCTCCCTTCTTTTCCCGGCCACCGATACGTTTACCCACCAGCTCGGTTACCTCGTAGTGTTTCGGTCGGTAGGTTTGACCGTTGGGTGGGAATTGGACGCCGTCCGCATGTCCCTGCACACCCAGAATCTGGTCATGATTGGTACCACCGTTGTAGGTTGTCTGGTCGCCGCCGGCGTCCTGATATATTATGTGCGGCCCGCTAAGGACGACGTGAGTGAGTGCGAGTCGGATGCCACCAGCTTTCCCACTAGCGATACCCTTGCTGACACCCTGCTGCCTAAGGGTTCCACCTACGGGACTACCGATCCGCTACTGCACGGCGCAGTTAAGGCCGCTGAAGAATAGTGGATTGCGTATTGGTTATGTAAAAAAAAAGTACCCTTGTATACTTCGCGTGGAAATACCCGAGCATGTGCTGTCCAGTTGTACAAGACATCCTCCCTAAGCACAACCGTTCATTTTGGCCGCACGTATCCATGTCGACTATTAATTTTAAGAGCGACACGTAGTCCGTGGTTTATGTGGACCTCCAGTCTCTCCTTCTCCTTCTCGCTTCCTTCCTTGCGGTACCTACCAATCAGGCATTTTTATAGCACAACCCTTAGCCAGCGGTTTCCGCGACGATTACAATGTCCCCCCCCTGTTGATACCTAATTCCGCTTTTAATACATACAATACAATCTCGAATGACTAGTCCGACGGTTCTAAATTGACCTGAACTGTGAGCTCCTGGACCAGCGGCGTCAAATGTCCACGTACCCGTTGGACCAACTCAGTCGGCCCAACCTTCATCCTAGACTGATCAGCGCGAATCTCCACCGACCCGACCAAGTGTTCAGGGGTGGTGGCCCACAGGCGGAAATGGTGATACCCGAGCACCCCGGGCCACCCCTCGACCTCCTCAAGCCGTTTGCAGGCCATTTGGTAGGTCTGCGGCGGAGCGGCTTGTAATAACAGACGGCCATAGCGACCAAGGGAGCCGGCAGTGACGGCCAGAGTGGCGAGAGCCATGGCAATCGCCAGATAAGGGTCCAGAGTAGGGCTTAAGGGGTCTGAGAGGCAGGGTTTGGCGAGGAGGAGTCCGCCGACAAGGCAGGTGAGAACCGCAAAAGACCGACGCGCTGCAGCGTCGGCATTAGTTTCGGTGGGGTGGGTGGGCGGAGTTCCTATGCTACGGCGGCCCCACCAGAGTTCGCTGGCGAGGCCAGAGAGAATGGCAGCGAGGATGAGCAGTTGGCTCCACGGCGTTCTGGTCGTTCCGAAAGGAGAAAGAAAGGAGGGGCAGGTAAAGATTCCGAGTGGTATAGGATGGGTGGTTAGAGTGTAGGCCAGGGGGGGTGGTGATGGTCCTGGAACAGGTGTCGTTGAGCTGCCATGTAGCATGAGGAGAAGCAAGATATCCGAATACCCCTATAGTAGAGCGAAGAAGAAGGCGACCTGGGCTCAGAGTGAAAGCTAACGACAACTACTTACCCTTCCCGCTCCAAATTCTCGTGGTGATGGTCGTCAAAACTATGGTGGTCGACGGGGTCCAAGTTATGCTTGACACTTTCGGTCAGCACGTGGACGGCCACGAATACCACGAAGAGCAAGCGGGCAAAAGTCAGCAGGACGGGTAACCGTTGCCAGCCGAATGGGTACTGTGGCAGTACCGGGGCGACCCCAAGCCTCCGGCACCTGTCCAGGCCATGGTTTCCACTGGAGTTCAGGGTCGGATGGGCGGTGACCACCCGCCGGACGGCTAGGACAAAAAGGTCGACAGCGTAGAAAATGAGCCAGTAGGCAAAGGTCACCGTAGCCAGGCTGCCGGTGCCTAGCCCCTCGAGCCAAATGGCCAGGGCGAGAGCAAGTTGCATCGTGCCGATGAGAACCAACTGTGAATGGCTGCGCCTGACCTCGCCAAGGAGAAGTCTGGCCGTGGGTGGCGATGCTGGGGTCGAAGCAACGTTATTCTGAAGGCCGGCGGCGTGGTGGGTGGGGCCGGAGGCAGTAGGCCGCTGCCGGGGCCCGCTGGGGGGCGATGTGGTCATGATGGGGTGGCGATGGCTATTGGCAGACTGTGGCGGAGCTTTCGAATGGGTGAAAGGGAAGGGGGGGCGCAATGGTGGCGATGCGAGTGAAACGGCGCGGAAGGTCTGGAGAGAAAGGCAAGGAGGGCGAGGTGGGCCACGGAGCATAGGGTGCACAACATTAAAGCCAAGGTGGCAAAGAGAGGACCTTCATAGAATACAAAGGGCGCCCGTAGGCCCATAAACACGCACACACACGCACGCACACCAGTTCCCCAGGTCACCCAAGGGCGAGAGGACCTTGGGTGCTTCCACCACTTTGACTCCGCCTTGCCTTGTGATACCATTGATTCCCTATATGGCTGACCACGCCCAGCTGAGAAGTTGTGGACGTCCTTTCGCGGTGCCAAGGCTCACCCTTTTTCCTCAGTCCAGTGTAAGGCCACCGGCATTGGACAATGCTACCCGCTGAGTAAATAAATTATGCCAACTGACTTTTAGGTAGGGGCCATAGATGTAGGCCTACCAACCCTATCAGCTTGGGCTGTGACTGCCCCGACGAGGAGCGCTTGAAAAGAGTGGACACCAACGAACGACAGCGGCACACGGTATTGTCGGCTACCTTATGCCTTGATTTGCAACTGGGTGTTGTCTAGCTGCCGGGAGGGGTGTGGAAGGAGGCATGTCACTTGCACCTCCGGAGGTATGTAGTAGTCTGCGCCGTTGGATCGCCCAACCCATCTCCCCGAGCCCCAATGCGGGTGGGGATGTTCATAATGTTCACCTCACTGTACTCTCCAATCCATAAGGAGCGTCTTTTAGGGGGGAGGGGTTCCTCATGCAAGGCAAGGGTTGAGGGTGAGGGGCCACCAACGCAAGGCATTCGCAGTCCAGAACCAGCCATCCCCTGCGTTGCCGTGGAGCTGTAGGCGTCGGACCTACACCTTAAGACGCAGGGCCGAGCGTGGATGGTGCGAGGCTGTTCGCCGCTGCGCTATAACTTGTCGGCGCGGTGGCCTGACCTGCTGCCGGGCCTCACGCCTTGGGGGTGCTGGACTCCCGTCAGGTCCATGCTGCCGTCAATGCCAAGCCCTGGGGCCCCCTATTTAGACGGGTCCCCGTGATCCTCAGCCCCTTCGATGGAAACAATACCGGCTGTTGCACCAGCCGCAGGATAGGCGCCCAAGAGCTGCTGCGCACCCGCCGACCCGGACAGGGCGGCAGATGATTGGCTTGCGGGGTCTGCAGCAGGGCGGAGGAAGGCTGGCCCCTTATCAGCAGCAATGTTGGTAGGACAGGTGGCATGGCCAAGCGGCCTCCGCCGCGTACAAGCGCAGAAGGCGCTCTAACGGACAGCTGGGCGTGAAGAAGGGGGAGGCATTGGCCGCTTTCAGACCACGGTGAATCCTCTTTCCTTTCCTAGTGCCTTCACACACTCATATTGTCCTTCTGCTCCACCTCCACCGGGTACGCTTATTGGTATGTTTTTTTTGCCTTTGGAGGTCTACCTGTACGACGGTGGTTTCCATGCCAAGCCACGCCGGATCCCGCTCTCCCCATCTTCACCATAGACTATAAAAGTATGGGTCGCCCTAATCCAGGCATTGGTATTCTTCTCCTGCACACCTACGCTTTGTCTGCCCTCTCTCTCATATTCGCCTGTGCCCGGACTCCCCTGCCGTTTCTCTCGCCTCGCCCTGTCCTACCGCTCTGCCCTATATATATTCCCCTTTCAAACCTCCTTCTCCTCCCGTATCTACCATGGCCGACCACCAGCCCCAGGACGTGAAGCGCGCCCCCGAGCCCTCCGCTACCATGCCCACGCCCTACGGCGAGGCCTCGTCGCTCCACGCCACGCCGATTACTGAGGCGGTCCCGCCCATGGACCCCCCGGCCTACCAACCCTCCCAGCACGACACCACCGAGTCGGTCGCCAAGGATACCGAAGCCTTCCGGGCTGCCCAGCCAGCTCTGCACCATACGGCTACCGACATTTCCCGTCAGAACCCCAACATGATTGTGCGGAACCAGCCCATCGTTGTCCATTGCCCCAAATGTCAGACCACCGTCACTTCGGTCATCGTGCCCAAGACCGGCACCAAGGGTGGTATCGCTGCCCTTATCACTTGCCTGGTCTGCTGGCCCGTGTTCTGGATCCCCCTGGTCATGGACAGCTGCAAGGATGAGGTCCACCTCTGCCCAACCTGTAAGCAGGAACTCGGCCGGATTCCCGCCTAAGTCCGGGTCAAGCACCGGTCTTGGCACCGAATGGCACCTCACACCCCTGGGCCTCTTTTCATCCGTCCTTCAACCCCACCACACCCCTCATCTCCCCAAACGGTGTGCCCACTAGTGACCCCATGTTTTACTCCGCTCCATTTCACTACTCATACTCCCGGTAGCCACACCTTGCCACACTCCCCACGCACGTCACGGCGCTGTCTCTTTTCATTATTATATTGTCCTTGTACACTTGGCATCCTATCTTCGCTCTGCCTTTTCTTTCCGACGCTCTCGCCGGCCCGCTTACGTTATGTTCTATCTGTGTTCTCTATATCTCGTATTAGCTATCACTAAACTGCCTTCATGATCCAAAAAGTGTGTGAGCTGACCTGCCCATAGCGCTGCCTTTTAAGTCGTCAACCACTCAAGAGTCCGGTCGGGACGCAGGTCGAAAGTATGCCAGCCAAGCCAGAGTCTTGATGCGTGTTGGTTTCAGCGCGGTGCAGTACCCAGATAACTTAATATAGAATCCCACCACTCCTTCATGAACGGTCCACACTTTTGCCTTGTCCTGTACAATTCTAATGCTCCAAACCTGCTATGTCCTCTAACCGAGCACAATATGCAGGTCATCATTTCCCAACCACGTTCCCAGAATCCACACTACCAAAGCCGCCCGCTCCTAATAACCAATTGCATCAATGGGATCTTCCATTGTCATTCCCACCACCATTTCTAAGTGGCGAATATCATTTTGTGAAGGATACATTTCACCCACATTAGGCCTTTTTCTGATCCGTGTCCTTCCAGTTCAAAATCGAATTAAATAGGAAACATCACTGGTAAAGAGGGAGGATAGCAGGAAGGGCGTGTAGATCATACTAGTGTAAAGTGCTTACAATATATTCCCATAACATGGGCGTATTGGCCTCTCCCTTAGCACCACATCCTGGGGTGAGCCCAACGCGGAATACATATACCGTGGATCAGGGTTGCCGCCTCTATCAATGGTTAACATAAGTGGCCCTCGATTAGGCTGGCTGGAGGGTGGCTGTGACCGCCCCTGCAACAGGCCTACAAGCACGTAATCACCTGTACCCGGGCTCCGCACAAGTGGTCGGCCGCACCGCCAGGGCTCGGATCCGGTCTTGGTCGACGGCCTTCACCTAGTACCACTTCTTCAGAGGTAAGATGGACGGCCACACCATCGTGGCAGGATAAGATGGGATACACGGAGGCGGGCCCTTGCGTCAACCAGTCCGCCGTAAGGAGCAAGTAAGCGGCCAGATTACCAGCAACTACGTGAGTTCTGGTCCGGAGTGCAGGCTGCTGAAAGCCGCAGGGCTGATGGGTAGCGTAGGGCAAAGGGGAGCTTGGCTGCTCGCCGCCCAGCCCCACGTCTTTCGTTTTCTTTCTTTAGCCTAGGGTCGTGCGATACTTAGTTGGATCTAGGTGCACCCTGTCTAGAAGAAGGAACTAGACTCGGGGTTCGGACGTGCAGTAGCACTGCGTACTAAGCACCAGTTGGACAGGGAACCTGGCCCAGAGTCGGGGTTGGTCGTTCGGCATCCGTGTCAAGCGGCGTTGGGTAGGGGATGGTGGTCGCTAGTACTGGAGGCTAGGTGTTGCATGCCCAGAGGACCCCGACGGGAAGTAGACTACAGGGGCTAGGTACGAAAAAAAAAAGAGAGCTGGAGCAGGTAGGGTGGCTCTGAACGGGTTGTAAGGGTGGCAGCAGTCGAGGCGGCAACCATCCCTGCATCACAGTGCAGCCGATCAACTCAATTAGGCGCGGTGGAGTTCTGACCTGGTAGGCCGTGGGCCGCCATTAGAACTGCCCACCACCGCCTGGGGGATCTTGGGGGTTGGATAGGCAGGTCCGCAAGAGGTGTCGCAGCCCCCAAAGGGCCATTATTGTCGTTAGATTAAGGTGTGTTTATGGTGCATTGATACATGGAATACAGTGGGGAATACGGGGGCGCATTAAACGGACAGTTTGGACGGGACAATATGCATAGGAAAAATGCTAACAGGTGATATGTATAGAGAAAAAATAATAATATATATATATGTATATATATACAGGGTGTGATTACATAGCCGCAGGCGCAGTCACCGGGACATGGCTGGGGCCGGCCGCCAATTTCGCGCGCAGGAGGCCACGCTCCTCAATGCGGACCCCGAGGCGCTCTCTGGTCACCATCATCTGGCGGTTGAGGACATCAAGTCGCTCACTGACGTCCAAGCGGGCAATGCTGGCGGCCGTGGTCGCCTGGCGGATGGATACGGACTGGCCCACCTTGCCACGTCGGGCGTTCAGTCGTGCACTGAGTGCCTGCATCCGGTCGCCGACGCGCTCAAGTCGCTCGGCGCTCTCCCGGCAGACATTGATGGCTGTGGTGAGCGAAATATCCTCGGTAGGACGGGGGGCTGCCACCGGCAGAGGATTTACAGAGAGGGTCTCCACCAGCAGGGTATCTACAGGGAGGGTCTCTATCGGCAGGGTATTTACAGGGAGCGTCTCTACCAGCAGGATCTCCACAGGGAGGGTTTCCATCGGCAGGGTATTTACAGGGAGGGTCTCCGCCGGCAGAGCAGCAGGGGAGGGGCAGGGCGGGGTGGGGGGACAGGCTGGCTGTTCGGCGAGGGGCGGGCTGATTGGGCTTGCGGCCAGCGCCGTTTCCATGGAGGAAGCCTTCTCGTCCTCCGAAGCCACCAAGGTGGCATCAGACCACCGGTGCTTCAAATCGGTCGGGTCTGGGCGCGCCTTGTGCGTAGAAAGCGTCTGGCGAGTAGCGTGCAGTCCCTTCTTGAGGGACTTGGCGACTGGAGGTATGAGTCACAACGTGAGGCAAACCAAGTAGGCAGGGCAGAGTTAGCACCAGCCGCGCAGACGGGTTGGAATGATGCCCCAGCGGGGGATTCCCCAGGTCTGATCAACCTATTCCAGAGGAGTGACTTACCTTTGCGAAGGGCCGTCTTGGCTTTGATAAACATCGTGGCGGTGGCGGTGGTGAAGCGTGGTGTGAAGCTCTTGCACGAGGAGAGAGGTCAAGCGAAATGAGGGCGGTTGAAGGAGTTCGTGAAGGGCGTAGACTAAGGTAAAGAAAAAAAAAGAAGAAGAGAAAAAGAAAAAGAAACAGACAGCAGTCCTTTTGTAGTGAGTAGGTTAGGCGGGCAGTCCCTTCCCGGGCGCTCCAGGGGCGGGCCGTTGATGGCGAAACGGCGTCTGACCGAGTAGCCCAACTCCGTTGTTGATGCCTTCCATATTAGGAAGGTAATTTTCAGGGGGTATCGACACGAGCGGGCCGCTGGTTGGCTACTGGCTAAACGTGGTGCAGCCCTCGTGCATACTGTTCACAGTCAGCCCGCCTTCCGCTCCCACCTTCCTCCCTCCCCTCTACCATTTATCTAATCTCTTGCCCCCCCCAGGCTTCCCTTTAGCAATCCCATAATTCACCTATCCTAGCGTGGCTTGGCCGCTCATTGCCCTGGCTGCCCTATTGATGACAATTCCTCATGCGTGCTCCTTGCCTGCAACCAAGTAGCAGCCTAGCCCTGCCTCGTTCGGTGCCATCATTTAGATGGGCAGGGCTGCCGCTGTTACGGAATTAAAAGAAGAATAAAGCACCCTTTGAATACACTGTCAAGCTAGACTCTGCTGCCTTGTGCGACACCACAATTTGCAAGTGTGTTATCGGTTAACGTATATTACAAGATCGTCCCTTTGTCAGGCTAAACTATCCGTCACATACAGTTGGTGAAACTGGTATAAACCATTTGAAAATCTGACCATCCTTCTTTTCACAACTCGGATAATATTTTTACCTCTTCATAGCGGCTTGTGGTGCCCAAAAACCTACACTAGGCTAGTACAGGTGGGCACCATTCTTTATCTCCAACGCTTGCACGCCACCATACAACCAGCCGTCCGGCCCGCATGATCCTCCCATGCATCGCCTCGCGAACTCACACTACTAATTTACGACCTCACAAACCTGTAAGCCTTCCGGAACTACCTCCGAAACTATGACCCCTCGCAACCAAACTTGCTATATGAACCACCGAGTTCACTTCGATGAACGCGGCCTCCGTTTCGTCACCTACACGTTTTATTGCTTGACAGTGTGTAGCACTCGCCACCTACGGATGGCCCTTACTCCTACACTTTACTTCAATAAACTCTCCGCTATGACCTTTGCCCTCATTGCAAACTCCGCCAAAGCGCCAATCGGGCCCATTTCGACCCCTACATCCACTAGCCCCTTTAGCGACACCACACGACTTCTAAAGCCTCATCCCCCACCCCACCCAAATTTACCGGCCGTTGTGTGCGGGTCCTCACGTATTATTTTTATTACGAGGGCCGCAAGGCAGATTCGGGTTTATCCGAGCTTACTGACGTTCAGGGCTTGACTGCCTCATGCCTTGCTATCAACAATAAAATGGCTAGCTCGCTTTTGCGCAGGCCTCTACTCCTTCAAGATGAGCCTTGGTTTGGTCGCCCATCAAATAACGTTGGCAAACTTTGCAGAGCCATAACCCTTAACTTGTTGGACCCTGACCCTTGCCTAACCACCGAATACTTAGCCTTTGCCTGCCAAGCTTCCCTGCTACCATACACGGCTTCGTGCACAGGGATTTGGGGTTGCACAGCCACTTCAATCGTTGGGTCCCCCATGACCTCACCGGTGACCAACGCCACCAATGGGTGTGTTTTGCCTCCGATTTTCTGGAGGTGTTTGGTGGGGCCATTGACTAACCGTTAGACTCCATTGTCACAGGTGGCGAGGCTTGGGTGTATCTTTATGATCCCCCTGCTGGCTCTAGCTGCCTGAGGTGGTGCCCTAAAGGTGGCCCTGTCCCAGCTCTGACCCGCCGGAGTCGTGCCATACCCAAGGTGTTGCTGACCTTTTTTATTTTACCAGTCGCGGCCTATTACACCGGAGTGTCAAGCCCCCTGAGTGTCAAGGCCTCCACTGATCACTACGTAACGTACAGACTTGAACCCATGCTCCATGCCCGGGCAAAGGCGTGCAGATGTCTGGTCTGTCATTCTTCTGTAGCTCTACCATGATAATGCACCACCGCATCACGCCATAACCACCCATTCCTACATATCAGATACTGGAGTCAAACTTACAACAGTCTCTCCCTACCATCCTGATCTAGCCCCTTGCGACTTCTGACTGATCAGGTATATCAAATAATGGCTGAGGGGTAAGAGACTCGCCCCGGCGGAGGCCATTGTGGATGCTTGACACTCGGAGCTAGTTACGCTCCAGCCAAGTAACTATAGAGTCTGCTTTGATTTCTGACAAGGACGAGCTCGCCGAGCTGTACAAAGTGATAACCATTATTTTACATAAGCACCATTCATCTTTCCATTACCGCGAGCTTTATGACATACCTTAATAGTAGCCCTCAATCTTTTTGAGACCGCCACCTTACATATCCCTCACTTGTAGTCCATGCCCCAAAACGATTACGAGATTAAGCTCGCACGTTGTTACTATAGCTATGACTTATCAATACTGGCTGGTCCATTGTTCCTCCCATCAGCTGCGCTTACTTGCCCGTCCCACTGTACCCCTTCGGCTCCCTTGGCAGTATTTCTACTTTCATCCGTTATCATTGCCCCCCCCCTTGTCTTTAGCACTGCCATAAATACTAGAACTTCCGCACAATAGCGTTCCACCCTTCTCCCAACCACATCTCTCGACACGCTTGACCTTTTCTACCAACTTTGGCCATTCCCGGCCCCAGTTTCCCATTGCCGTACTAGCAGCCTTGGTTAATCACCGCCCCCTTCCCCAGCTCCTCTTCCGCCATTATAATCACGTGACTTTTTCTCTTCGTCATTCCGGACAGTCGAAATCATGGCATCTGCCCGCCACCTAAGGAAACCCTCCGACGGCAGTCAGAGTGACCGGGGTTCCTTCATTGGGTCGTCACATGGGGAAGTAGCCGCGCCTCCCGGTACGAATGATCAATACTACACTCTCCCGAACGTCGCACACACAATGGTCACCACCCCCGGGGTGTCACCCAACACCGCTGCCTCATTCACCACCGAGCGTACGGCTCTACTTTCGATTACCTCAGGTCGGCTCGAAGTTGACGCCCCCGAGCGGTGGACATGGCGCGATCTAAATAGGGAAGTACTGGTCCTCGGCTGGCTGGGCACGCCCGTTACCGTGGCCTCGGCCCTTCAACTCTTGAAAATTGTGATACCCGGCATGATACTGGGCCGACTCGGTACCGACGCTATCGGCGCTTCAGCGCTAGCCAGCAGCGTGGCCTCGTTCACCGCTGCCGCTCCCCTCCTGGGGCTACTCTATGCGCTCGACACTTTGTGCAGCCAAGCCTCCACGGGCTCTTCCCGACCGGGGCTCTCCGGTATCTACCTCCAGCGGTGCGTTCTGCTCTGCCTTGCGGCGTTCCTACCGGCCGCCATCCTGTGGTGGAATATCCACCCGGTGCTTATCTATCTGAAGCAAGACCCGGTCATCGCCGCCATGGCCTCCCGCTACCTCCGCTACGAGATCTTTTCGTTCTTTTTCAAAGCGGTGTTTGAGTCTACCAAGAAGTTCTTCATTGCTCAGGGTTTCCACCATGCCATCTCGCTCGTCCAGATCATGAGTATTCCCATGCTTGTAGTTTTTATCTACTTTCTAACCATTTACCCGACCACCTCCATCGGGTTCGTCGGCGTACCGGCCAGCGTCGCTCTATCCTACGTGATGTCTTCGCTCATGGCATTCGCGTGGCTCAAGGCGTTCGGTGCTTCCCGTGGCTGGGCTGGGTTGTCCTGGGAAGCCTTTCGTGGGTGGGATCGTATGGCCCGCTTGTCTATCCCTGGTTTCCTAGTGGCCGGCACTAAAACCATGGCATTTGACATGCTGGTCGTGGCCACCTCCTACCTAAGCCCCGCCACCCTGGCTGCCCAGGCCATTATCATGATGACCATCCAATGCGCCGGAACCGTCTTGCTTGGTCTCTCTGCTGTCGCAGCCAACCGCGTGGGTAACCTACTGGGCCTGGTCCAGCCCCATCGCGCCCGTAACGCCGCCTACGCGGCCGTGCTGTGCGGGACCGGCGTTGGTATGATATTTGCGGTGGCACTGTTGGTCGTACGGCACCGGTGGAGCTACGTGTTCAATCCAGACCCTCAGGTCCATGCGATCTTTGTGCGTATGGTGCCTACCCTGGCGGCCCTTATCGTCATCATGGTACTGGCATCATTCGCCAACGCGATCCTACGCGGCCAGGGGCGGCCGAAAATCGGTGCTTACATTAACATGGCCACCTACTACCTCGTGGGGGCCCCTGTCGGTTTCCTCACGTTCCATTACACCGCGGCGGGTATAATGGGGCTCTGGATGGCTCTGTTCTTGGCCATGAGTCTTAGTACCATTGGGCAGCT
The DNA here is from genome assembly GCA_027575765.1 of Tieghemiomyces parasiticus. NCBI lineage: Eukaryota > Fungi > Kickxellomycota > Dimargaritomycetes > Dimargaritales > Dimargaritaceae > Tieghemiomyces > Tieghemiomyces parasiticus. Next base: position 27,500 of record JANBPT010000216.1, read on the forward strand.
CTATTTCGTACTTGGTTCTGACTGGCCTGATGAGGTCGCGAGGTGCAAGGCCAGGTTGTCCCATGATGAGCACCGCGCTAACTCTGCCTCGGATATTACCCCTGTGTAGACCGCTCCCCTCCGACCCCGTCTCTGTTAATTATAAAATGTGTAAATAATGATCGTTCGGATTCGTAACCTTCATGTGGCCATCGAAAAGGGAGTGTTACCTTAGATAGGTAGGCCAAGAGGTGCCGTTAGTTGAATAACCTCAGCGCTCAGATGGATGGTGTTCACTAATTCGCCACTCCTCTGTACCGCCGTCCACGCTGGCAGCCGGATTTTGTTACCGATATGCAACGGCTCAACCCATGGCCTTTGGTCAAGGGCAGAAAACTTCGGCTACCTATCTGGTTGTATTTAGATGTCACACGCGGCCCCCATTGACAGCTGTATGCCCCTTTTCTTTTCTTTTTTACCAGCCAGGGGTATCTGCCGATGACCGATGACCCCTGCCCCGCATAAGACTGGGGCACGCCACATAGCACGCAACGTAGCAGCCCAGGATCCTGATGTTTTCTCCCAACCCTAGACCACAAAGACAGAGACTACCATGCATCAGCTCGGGTAATTCGGTAGAGAATTCGTCGACCTAAGGCAATTCGCGATATCGTACCTCATACTACAGTCCCAACGCGTTACGAGGCGGAGGGAAGTGGCGTGCAATGGTGGAAAACCGATAGTGTGCTAATGACCTTGAACGCATTCCAGGTACGCTGTAATTAGTGTCATAATCCCAACCCGGGTCGAATGCCAGGGTGGGGAGCTGAACGATACTGGCGGGAGAGGTCTTAGGTCGGAGGAAAGATAGTAGACGGTGGCTTGGTTGTTGTCAACATATTTATTTTTCCAATGGGAAGGTATTCCATTAAAGGTTAAGCGCCGCCTCACTCCTGGATCTACCTGGAACCGCCTTGGGTCCTCTCGCATCTACCGACCCCCCCAATCGTATTGGGAGTAGCCGTAAATGAATATCCATTTACCCCACCTCCCATTGCCGATCCCCTGCCGTCATTAGCCGGTCAAGCTGGATGCAAGGCCGCATTCCTGGTGCTTATAGCCAGGGTACCCATGGGTCACCTTTCCTGGACAATAGGCCCTGTGTGCACCTTTCTCGGCCCCACAGTTTCCAGGCACTAAGCGAAGTATTTTTCCGACCGTTGAGGACGGTCTAATCCAGCTAGGGGTTCCCTAGTGGTGTTAACACGCTACCTCTGCTTCCCCACACCTCCTCGTTCGAGAGAGATTGTTGGGCAACTTTAGTAGACCAATTCTTTCCCAAACCCAATGCAGGTAGGGTTGCGGCAACTATCCCAGTTCACAGTGTCGTTGACAAGGTGGGGGGGGATGCGTGTCCGAGAATGGCCCATCGGAACGATGAAAGGCTCATCAGGGACGAAAGTAGGTGAAATACAGCATACTAAACCCTCGAAAGTCAGGTGGGTTCCACATTGCGATCAAGTGAGGGTGCTATCCCACCATTTCCCTTGGCAGCGCTATGTCATTTCGGGTATCATACGACACCGATAATAATAAATTGAACCCCCCTCCCTTGACACGGCATTTGTTATTTTTGACATAAGCAAACTTCATTGTGAGGAGGCCGAAAGGGCAAGGCGGTTTGTCCTCCCCGTCCCCATCCCTCATCACCCGACCAAGGCGATACTCAGTTCTCCGTAGGGTTGACTTGAAGGGGGGACATGTGTCCTATTGGTATGCTTACAATGTGGAGGGTTGTCACAGGAGGAGCTTTGGTGTGGTCGTAGGCCACCTATCACCTCGACCGCTGTGGGTTACATCTTTTCATTTGATCCGAGGTGGGAGCTGGCCTGCTGACACTCTCCACGCACATCTGGGTTCCCTGCGTGCGGCCCCTTCCCCTGCCTCTTGGGCCCAGGCGGACTTATAAAAACGACTCCTAGGCCCTTTACTCCCCTGGTCCTGACACCCCTTTCCTTTCGTCTAGATCAACACCCCCACGGTTACCTACGCTTACCTCACGTAGAGAGCCTATACAACTGAAACCTACACTCGCTAAATGTGCTGTTCGGTAATCCTATACCTCCCGTACCGTATAATACTGAGACCGCTTCCACACGATTGGAGATTATTTTCATTATCCCCACAGTCCCACGCCACCATTTACATATATCTATATTTTTCTACCTGGATTACTTGTGCTACTCACCTTACTCCAACCTCATTTCGTTTCGCCCCTACTCCGCTGGCTGCCGCCCAAACGCCGCCCTTTTCACAGCAAGCCCAGCTTGCTCACCATTGGGCATGTCGGGCCACAAGGCGTCTTCCAGCTTGACTCGACGCCACTCCGAATGCAGTCAGAGCGGCTCCGAAGTGTCTACCCTGTACGTAGTGTCCGAAGATTTTCTCGGGCCATCTGCTGCCAAGTCCTCGGGTATCAGTCTCCTGGGAAACGACGGTGTTCTCGGCCTCGCTCCCGCCGTAGTCAGCAGTTGTCTTCCTGCTGACCAGTCCGCCACCGAGCGTACGGCCCTGCTTTCCGCCTCCTCGGACGAGTTAACATTTGATGCCCCCGAGAAGTGGACATGGTGGGACCTCGGTAGAGAGGCCGTGGTCCTTGGCTGGTTAGGCGCACCGATGTCTGTATCCTACGCCTCCAAAATCCTCGAAATTTTGGTACCCGGTATGGTACTGGGCCGACTCGGCACGAAAGCCATCGTCACTTGGGCGCTGTCCAACAGCATTGCCTCGTTCACTGCCACCGGTCCCCTCTTGGGGCTCCTGTCAGCGCTCGATACTCTGTGCAGCCAGGCCTCTACGGGCTCTTCCCGACCGGGGCTCTCCGGTATCTACCTCCAGCGGTGCGTTCTGCTCTGTCTTGTGGCGTTCCTGCCGTCCGCCATCCTATGGTGGAATATCCACCCGGTGCTTATCTATCTCAAGCAAGACCCGGCTATTATCAGTATGATCACCCGCTACCTCCGCTACGAGTCCATCTGCTTCTTATTCACCATTATGTTTGAGGCCGTCAAGAAGTTCTTTATCGCCCAGGGTTTCCACTACGCCATCTCACTCATACAGACGCTGAATACTCCAGTGAACTTGGTGTGCACCTACGTCCTGGTCGTCCACCCGACCACCTCGATCGGGATCGTCGGTATTCCTGCGAGCATCGCTATTGCCAACGCTCTGGGTTTCCTGATGGCTATCGTGTGGTTTAAGGCCCATGGTGGCTCCCGCGGCTGGACCGGTCTGTCCTGGGACGCCTTCCGCGGCTGGAGGCAAGTGGCGCGTTTGGCCATACCAGGGGCCTTCATGACCAGTTCGGATGTGGTGGTGCTCAGCCTGATGACTATGGCAGCTTCGCTACTAGGCCCCGTAACCTTGGCCTCCCACGCGGTTGCCAAGATGACTATGGAAATGCTCGGGATTGTACAGCTTGGGCTCATCACCGTGACAGCCAACCGTGTGGGTAACCTGCTGGGGCTGGCCCAGCCCCACCGCGCCCGCAACACTGCCTACGCCGCCCTCCTTGGGGGGATGGGCATTAGTGTTGGATTGGCGACTCTTTTTTATACCCTACGTCACAAGTGGAGCTACATCTTCAATCCGGATCCCCAGGTCAATGCCGTTGTGCAGCACTTGGTTCCTATCCTGGCCGTGAACCTTATATTCCTGGTACTGGCTTTGTTGTCTAAGGCCGTACTAGGCGGTCAAGGACGGCCCAAGATCGGTGCCTACATGCACTTGGTGGTATATTACTTGGCCGTTATTCCCTTCGGACTTTTCACACTGTACTGCACTACCTGGGGTCTCACGGGGCTGTGGACGGCACTCCTTTTAGCGTCAACTCTCATGGCCAGTGGTCTACTGTACTTTGTTCTACACAGTGACTGGTCCCGCGAGGTCCGCAAGTGTAAGACCCGGCTGGCCCACGACGAGCTCTATAGGCAACCACCCCCTGAGGTGGCCTCCGTCTAGACCGACGCCACCCTGATTAGACTTGGTGGGGCTCGGCGCAGGCCGTCCCATGGTACATGCGCCGGCTCACAGTTTACATATGTATATTATCTCTGTATCCTCTCGTTCCCATCCTGCCAAACAAGGTCCGCATATCTATATTTACTATCTGTATAATGAATTATCTATTCCAGATTGTCCGGTAACACGGACAGGCTGCCACCCAGTCCTGCGGGTTTCCAATACGTGAGGGCATGAGCAGCTACAACTGCAGTACAGGCTCTGCGAGAAAAAACTCGCCACGACGCCAACCTGCGGCATTACTGCCGGCATTAGCGTAGACAGGGAAGGCGACACGGGCCCTTCATTACGATGACAACCGGAGTGTATGTGGATCTAGTAAAGGGTGATATACCGCCGGGAGAGACATGATCTGGGTCAAAGACTATCAAACGAGTCGGCGACAACCCTGCCCCTACCGCTGCTGGTGTCGCGGTAGTCCTAAGCCGCATCTTTTGCAAGGGGATTATGTGTAGCCTCTGGTCCATTGCATCATTCCACTATCGGCGGCGATATTGCAAGTGATATATGTTAACCCCATAGGTCTCCGAAGGTCCATGTTGTTATTTTGTACCATGGTTCGAACAGAACCCTTAGACTATTAATACTGCCTGTCTGCCCTTCCTGGAACGTTCACATGGCTCAATACTACACGTTCTGCTTCCAGGGCCCGGATATCCTCAACCTCGGAATCTGTACTTCCCAGAAACCCACACCACACTTACCCAATTCCTAGATATGGTCCCGCCTCATGCTGCACAGACGGCCCCCCTCGGTACCGCTGTCATTGCCCAAGAAGCCGAGCGCAGCGTGGAGATGTCGAACAGTAAGCTTGCTGTGCCACCCGTCGCATCAAACAGCACCCTCAACCACCTTCCATCGATCGGGCCTCCTTCTGACTTGCCGTACTCGCCCTTCTCGCCGGCCTGGAAACGCATCATTGTTGCCCTGAGTGGTGTGGCGGGGATCCTAGCCACCTTTGCCACCACCGTGCTCCTACCGGCTATTCCGAGTATCGCCCAGGACCTCGAAAGTACCGTGTCCCGTATCAACCTGACCGTTTCGGTGTTCCTCATCGGCCAGGGCGTAGCCCCTATCCTCTGGGGCCCACTCGCCGACCAGTTCGGGCGGCGCTACGCCTACTCATTCGGCTGTCTCGTCTGCACGTTAGCGTCCGCCGGGTGTGCCCTGGCGCGCACGGATTCCCTGCTTCTAGGCATGCGATTTCTACAAGCCTTCGGCTCCTCAGCCACCCTGGTCACCACGGCTGGAACGATCAGCGATCTCTACGAACCGGCGCAGAGGGGTCGGGCGCTAGGCCTATGCTACAGCACCCAAATGTTCGGGCCTGTGCTGGGCACCATTTTCGGTGGATTAATCACCACCGGGTGGGGTTGGCGATGGACCATGTGGGTTACCACTATATTGAGCGCAAGCTTCTTCATCGCCCTCACCCTCTTCTTGCCCGAAACCCACCGGGCTACGGTAGCCCGTCAACGCCGTCTCGCACTGAAGGACCTACCCCCTGATCTCCACCTTCGACCACGCCCCACGATTTCACTTGCACAGACCAACCCGTTCGCGCTCTTTTCTGCCCTCCGGCTCAAATACGTTAGCGTTCCAGTCATTTGTACCACGCTGCTATTTAATTCGTTCTTTGCGGCCAATACCGTCATGACCACCGTCCTGTCCAATGACTACGACTATTCGGCCTCGGTCATCGGCCTGTGCTATATCCCCTTCGGTGTGGGCTGTATCGTTGGAGCCTTCGTCGGCGGTATTGTGGCCGATCGCGCCTTTCAGCGCCAGATCCTCCGTATCGATAGGTCGTCGATCAACGGCGATCTCACTGGAGAACAAAGCAGCCCTTGCGTGGTCAATGGTGACGAAAAACCGCTACCTACAAACAACCCACCGTACGAGGCCCGCCTCCGGTCCGCACCTGGGCTCCTTATCACGTTTTCCCTAGCGCTCATTGCGTGGGCCTGGACGCTGAACTTCGCCCTGCCCGTGGCAGCCAGTCTCGCCTGCGCGTTCCTCATTGGACTCTGTCTCAATGTGTGTAACAATGCGCTTCTGACTTACCTGGTTGATATTTTTACGGCCAAGAGTGCCTCCATCAGCTCTGTAGCCAACACCGCCCGGTGTTTCTACTGTGCGCTATGGATTAGTTTCATCAATGTCGTGGTCGCGCACTGGGGGGTCGGTTGGGCATTCACTTTCCTGGCCGCTCATACCCTCCTTGGCGCGATTCTGGTCGTTTTATTATATCGACACGGGGCTACGTGGCGGCTGAAAACCCCACCTACCCCCTACCTGAGTTGGAATTAAACCACCTCTCCACTTGAATTTTTAATCGGCTTTGGCCAAATGCAATTTTCGGGTCGCACATTTCGATGACGGTCCTACACATGGAATGAAGATAGCTTATATCCGCTTTCTTTGATCATTTAGAAAAATGTAGGCATCATTAGTTCAGCCATGGTCCTGCTGGGGATGGTAAGACTAACTGTACAGGGCGAGCTGGGTCTTGGTTGCTGGGATGAGACCCAGGGTACGTTGGCAGCTCTGACGGGGTTCTGTTAAAACATGTACTGTACAACTAAATGCCGTCACTAGATGGTTTGTCGATTCAGAAACACCGCCAGACTCCGTCATCCGATAAGTTCCAGTCGAAACATTACAGGCTTGCAGTCAAGAAATCTGGCCACCACAGATGAGGTTAATGCCCTCCATCTCACCCCTGTACTTTCGTGTATGTAAGCTAAGGGGTGTGCATCGTCACCATATCTACACGTTTCCCCTATAACTGTTTCATCATGCTGGCAAGTGGCGGCCACGGTCTGGTAAACGCTGTTGGTTTTACCGACGTCCCGTCCTTGAGTTTAACGTGAGCCATGCATCAATAATCTACGCTACCATCTTCGAATAACCCACGCCAACGGTGTGTCCTGCTGATGAGAGCTGTTAATAGATTGAGGGTATTATTCTGGGTAGGTATGCTCGCGGCTGCTACTAGGCATCTGGCAAAAAAAAACTGCTCGCTGTCGCGGTTTAACGGGTCCCTGCGCCACGGCCACGATATGTACTAGGGGAATGGACAATGTGTATCATTAAAACAGTTTGACTCTGTCTGCCTATAGTTGGCACTTTCAGAGTTTAGGTGGGTCCTTTAATTTGCAGGATGGCAGCCAAAGTAGCTTAAGAGGTTACTTTCCGGTCAAGTCCCAACACGAAGAGAGGCGGGCAGTACTGTGAACCGGTCCGAATTGGCACAACGGGTAAACAGATGGTTATGTGACAAGAATCGCGAGCCCAGCTGACTCTTGTGATCGCAAACCGAATGAGGTCGATACTGAGGGGTAGCAAGGGAAGAATAAGGAGATCGAGTCTTCAAACCTAAAGGGGGGATGATCAGAGCTCTCTCAACATCTAAATTAAGGAGGAATTGTTGCATGGTGGGTTGTGCATTACCATATCACCCTAATCAACCTAGGAGTTGGTCAACGTCACGAAAGCGGGGGTAAAATGTGTTATTAAGGAGGTGAAACGTAAGGGGGAGAGAACATTCACGACTTGCGACCAGGCCACAGAAAGAACCTCCCGAGATGGACACAGTACTGGTTTTTGACCATTATCCCTGTTGTAAGTAGAGACTGGCAAGGTTCTAGGTCGTTTACTATTACTCACCATGGAAACAAGGCAGCAGCCCCGACCCGAGGGGCCTTAGGAGGACGCGGCATGTAATTTGGTAGGATTGACTTAGTATAGCGTTGACATCCCCGCGCCATAGACAGGCAGGAAACGACTCAGCGCGTACCGATGCTGGACATACCTTGGGCCCTACACTTTGACCCCGCCACGCTAGCCCCTGGCGGACAACAGCAGTAACAACCCCTTTTCCCATTCGGAAAAGATGATCATTAGACTTTGTGCGTCCTATTCGCCCTTGTACCCCAGGAGGTAAGGTGGGGTTCAGGTTAAATGGGGGAATGAACCATCTCCACCTTCCACATTGGTCTCGGATTAAGCGAGAATCCGACGACAGTGGACTAGAGTAGCATAGTTTAACGGAGGTTCCGTTCATGGAGGGGGGGGGAATGGCATCATTGTGGCCTTTCGAAATGATCCAACTCTACCTGTCTGACTCAACTTGATCTGTCCCATTGTAACCTCCTTTGCTCAAGAGTGAGTACAAGAAAGGGGGAATTGAGGCCGTTACAGGGGCTGGGATGAGCCTACAGTGATTGGGCGAGGAAGGGGTAATTTGCTTACCGACGTACGGCCGGGTGACTCCCTCCTGAAGACGAGCTCGGCCGATCCGCTGCCCAGACCATCATAGCTGTCTGGCATATTGAGGCATAGAACGGGGAACCAATGTCGACGAAGGGTGGGCGGTTCTAGCGTCAAGACCAACGCCCTCTCCGTACCGGCCGCACTAGAGATAGTCTACCGCTCGAGAGATAATCGACGGCATCAGTCCAGTTGAATGATGGTGATATAAATAGGCTGACCAGGTGCCCCCAGAAGATATCAACTCATCCAAATCATCCACCCTCATCTGCTACACTAGCGGTCTCATCTGGCTACCCATTTACGATCCATCCCTCTCTATACTCCTACCGTATCACGTCTCTCAACTGAGAACTTCAACTCACCCCACTTCTCTCTAATTCCAACGGCAACATCATGAAGGTCAACGCCATCATCCTCTCTGCCGCACTCGTGGCCATCCTTTCCACCCCGGCCCTAACCCGCCCCTTTGATCAACTGTTCAACGATTTGGTGTGCGTCGACGTCAAAGCCCTGAACGACCACGGCCCCACCACTTCCGTATGCAACCCCGCTGGCGGTAACGGTGCTGCCCCCGGTGGTAACCCTGGAGGAAACGGCGGTAACGGTGGTAACCCTGGAGGAAACGGCGGTAACGGTGGTAACCCTGGCGGTAACGGTGGTAATGGTGGTAACCCTGGCGGGAACGGTGGTAATGGTGGTAACCCTGGCGGGAACGGTGGTAACGGTGGAAACCCTGGCGGCAACGGTGGTGGTCCTGGCGGCAAGGGTGGCAACGGTGGTGCTCCTGGCGGCAAGGGTCGTCAGGGCGGAAAGGGTGGCAAAGGCGGCAAGGGCGAGAACGAGAAGTACTAAACCGATCACGCACATAAACTGAGGATATTGCGACTCCGTGCGCAACGTACTGTGCGCACCGGACATCTTTTTCAGCCCTCGCCCCATAATAAATCGGCCTCAATTAGCTTAAACGCCCATTATTCTTGAACTGTGTAGATGACATTGAGGTCTGGGAGTAACGCTATGTACTGCTTGGGATGTCAGAGAGGAGGAGCATGGGGAAGTCATTCACGTGAGTTGGTACGATTGCAGTGCTGTGCCGATCCGCAAAGCCTTCACAAAGTGGAGGTTGCCCTGCCGAGTTCCACTTGCCAATCCTTAGCGCGGGGTTGCACAGACATGGCAGTTTGTCAGACTCGAAACGTCAACTGTAGAGTGAGAGATACTAGCGAAAGATTACCTGCAGGCTAAGCCGAGTGCTCGGCATCGACTGTTTGACCATATGAGGCGGATGACACATCTCGACCAAGTACCTTACGGAGGGTCACTTCAGGGCCAGGAGGTATGCGGTAGTGTACACCTAACTTTGTCTTCAGCACCCCCAAGCGATTCTTCACCCGTGGTTCCTTGATGTTTGAGGTAAGCAGACACTTCAACCACCACTCCCCTCCAATGCGCATTTCTCTTCTACGCTGGTCAAGCGATTTGTGGCCGGCCCAACAACTCTTGCCCCTAACTACCACACCGACCTTTCTCATCTCATCACCTCCTCCGTCGCCGAGGCTTCTGTATTTTCTATTCCCCCCTTAACCGACGGAACAAATGGTTAAATCCCGACCTCACCACACCATCCACCGGTCCATTGTAATTTATCCTTCGAATTCTTCTGTTTCAATTTCGCTGTACCCTCTCAACCTGCGGACAATACCTCTCCCCTCTTGCCCCCTTCCCGGACCGCCGGGCAATTCTCGCCCAAGCCCATTCCGGACCCCTTCTCCCTTATCTACGTATCTATCTCTGGCATTGCCCATCCCGTGACGCCACGGCTGCGGCCATATTCTGCCTCCCCATGGCTGCCCATCCGCCCAACTCACCTCACAGCGGGGTTGCCCAGACTATCCCGTCAGCCAGCGACCCACCATTGCGAGGGGCGCCATCCGGAACTGTGCCGAGTCGGTCGCTGCCGCCATCGGTTGAGCTGGCTTGGACTCCGTCTGACGTGGCCGAATGGCTCCGGCTCAACGACTTTGAAGAATATACGCCTTTGTTCCAATGTAAGTCATTAAACTGGTCGGGTGGTGGGAGACCGGCTTGCCTGTCCGTTCTATGTCCCCCCTCCCGTCCCGGGTATAGTCCTGTATCCAATGCGGTCCCTTCTGTATGCTAACCTTGACCGGCCCGATGCCATCATGCACAATTACTTGTGCCATCCTAGCCCACCGTATTCATGGCCCGGCGTTCGCACAGCTCACACATGAACGACTCCGGCAAATTGGTATTCCGACTGTACGCGACCGGGCGCGGCTGCTAAACGCTTCCCGTAAGGCACTCAACCGGCCGGACACCAGTCGCTCGGTGCGGAGGCCGATTCACCACACGGTGACCGGCCTGGGCGTGCGCATCCCTGAGCGTGGCGCCTTACCCCTCTTTTCAGATCCTGATTATCCCTCCGACAGTTCGTACGTGCCCAGCAACGGAAGTAGTGCCAACTCGCCAGTCCATCCCGGGCCGGCGCTGCTGGCTCCTCAGCGGGCCGCTTTCCCGCCATCGCACCCGCCCTCAACCCATTCGGCACCCATATCTCCTCTATCCATCACCTCCCAGCGATCTCCCCTCGATGAGGCCGGCGTGGCGGCCGACACCGAAACCTCCCCGCTCGAATATGCTGTGGCCGACAAACTGCCCTTCCGCCCCAGCGACCCGGGATACGGCCCACGATGGGGGCCCTCCCCTCTGACCGCCCCCACCAATTCGACCGCACTGGGGCCTGTCGCCTGCTCACCTGCTCCCCCCAACGCCACCGTTCCGCCACCACTGCCGCCGCAGCAACATCAGCCCTACACCGTGACCGCCGCCGCCGGTCCCCGGTCGGCCCCAGAGAAGGGACCTCAAAATCGCCCGCCTGTACTGTTAGACCCACGCGGCCACGTCACCAAGCGCGATTCGACCGGCCACGTCGCCCTCCCCGTCCATCTTCGGGCCCACACGCAGTACACGCGGGGCAGTTCCCGCGCCCAGTATGGCGTTCCCCCGCCTCATTTGGCTGTGCACAAGGCTGGCGAGCTCAACCACCTCGACTTGGGTCGGAGGGCCCCGAGTCCCGCCGCGAGTCGGCCCGCATCGACCTTCCAGATCCCTACCGCCCCTGAATCAACCAAACCAGTGGACCCGACGTGTCACCACTCTCTTTCCAGTGACCACCTCCCGCTCCCACCCGCCGATCAACCGCACACTGCCGAACGCGACACTCGCCCGGCCCGAACAGCGGCCGAACCCCTGATTGCCGCTAACCTTCCCATACCGGCTATCCTCGACGAGTTCTCCATTTACCCACGAAGTAGCTCACTCAACTACAACCACGGGCTGGAAGCTGCTGAAGCCGTCCCCGCCGGCGGAGCCCCGATCCGTGACGGACCCGTGCCGTACAATCACCCCGGCCGCGGGCTGACCGTGGCCACCCGGCCTTTGCCCATTACAGGATCGGCCTCTTCGTCCACCTCAAACCTTACGGGGACTCCGTACCACACCTGGTCAGGCCGGGCTCCCGACAGCGCATCGACAACGGACCTCACGGGCAAGTCTAGCGCCGCCTCGGGGGGCAGTGGCGGCTTCTTTAGTACCTTGTTCAAGCCTTTCTCGGGCTCGAACCGACGTAAGAGCGTGTATGGGGTAGCCGGCCGGGACCCCAGCGAGATGGCCAAACAGTCTAGCCTCCCGTCCCACGGCAGTCCTGCCCTAACCGTGGCCGCCCTACACAGCTCACCGAAACTGCAGGGTCGGTCCGCCCGACCGCTACTCTTCTCCGTCCAGGCCCGCTTGGACACCGACCGGCGCTATAATATCGTCGAGATTTCCAACGTCAGCAACGGGGCGGCCATCCGTGAGCGACTGTGCGCCACGATTGGCATGGATCCCCACTCCGACCTGTACACGGTGTGGCTGGAGCCCTCGCGCGGCGACCCCCGCCGCTCGCCCGACCCGGCGCTCCCTTCGGGCCCTCTGAGTGACGACGAGATTTGGACACTTAGCCAGCGTGCCAATGCCCGCGATGCCCCTACCGTCCGCTTTGTAATCTCCGTGGCCCGAACTCCCAGCCAAATTCCGCCACCCGCCGGCTTACCGCCCAATATTGGCCGCCAAGCCAACCACTACGGGCGGGTCAGCCCGCATCACCGCAGCCCTGTCGAGCCCGGAGAGGCCCTCCCGGGGTTCCCGCCGACCCGCGCTACCGACTTACCACTCTACCCGGACGAGGTTTTCGCGGCTTTCAAAGTACCACCCCATCCGGGCCAGGGAAGGGCACAGTCACCCTACCGGTCCAATGGTGGCAGCGGGCCCCCCAGCGCTGACTCGCACCGCCTGTCGGATGTGGGTAGCGATACGAGTGATACGGGTGCCGTGGTGGGGTTCGAACGGTCTAGCCGCTGGGAGATGTTGGCGGGCCTCACCGGGCCTGGTGGCGAATCCGTGTCGTTGAGTGAACTATCCATGCAAGAGCTGCAGCGGCTCGCGGCTGCTCCTCCCGGTCCGTCGGCATTAGCCCGGCCACCGTCGTTCGCGGTCCGCTCCTCGCGGTCCTCACTCTCCAACGGGAGTCCGGTGAGCCAGTCCCCGCCCCGTGGCCACCTGGAACGGCTATCTATGAGCTCGACGGGCTCCGGCCAGGCACCGTCAGCTGCCACCACGGCCACTGTCACCTCGCCCACCCGGCGGCCAGGGGGCCTGCTCACCATCGACACCCAAGCCGGCCGGTCCCGCGACTCGCTACGGGCTGGTGACGGCCAACGGTTCTCTGGGAGCCAATCCTCCCCGCGGGGACCCCTACAACGTGCGGGGCCGCTCTCCTCCGACCTGGGCGGACTGACCCCTTCCGGCATCTCCCCGAGTACCCGCTATGCTACCGAGGCCCCAACTCCGCCCCGTCACTCACCCATGAGCCCACGCGCCTGGAACACCCTCTTTCCCAGTCACCACGTGATGGCCACTGACGAACCCACAGATACGGCCAAGCATACCCCCCAGGCCTCAGAACTTTGGCACACCCCGGTGCTGGGCGCCTTGACGTCGCCTGCTGGTTCCGGCACCAATTCACCGGCCACGGGTGGTCCGGGTAAATACTCGGACCTGTGGCACACGCCCATGCAACCCAAGTCCTCGGCCGAGCCGGCGCACGACAAGTCCAGCGAGTTGTGGTCGAGGCCGCCCATCGCGGGGGCCGGCACTCCGTCAGCCAACGGTGGCAGTAGTAACAGCAGCAGCAAGGCCGCCCTCGATGCCGCGTTCGACCGGGCCCGCCGTGAGGCCGCCCAACCGGACGAAGCCGCAAGTTCACCCCTTGCCTCTGCCTCACCGCTGGCCTCCGCAACGACTGCGGCACCCGGAACGGTGCTCACCGCTCAGCGCGCGGTCCTGGACCATGCCCGCCCGTCCTTGGAGTCCACCTCTTCCAACTGCAGCGAGTACTACGACGCCTCCGAGGGTCCGACCCCGGAGAAGCGGGAGCAGCGGTCGTCGTCCCTGCGCCGCGCCCCGTCGGACATCCCGGATAGAGCGACCGCTATGCAGATGCCGCGCCATCCGGACGTGTTACGGACCCCCGCCCGGCACCAACTCGAACTGCGTCACTCGCGGTCTAATTCAGACTGCTCGCGGATGCTGGCCGGCAAGCGGCACATGCGCACGCCGTCAGGCAGCTCTACGCGGTCTCGGGCGGGTTCGCGCGCGGGCATCATTATGACCCCCGAACAGGCGGCCTCGGCGCTGAGCGGCTTGAGCAGTAACAACAGCAGCGCGGCGTCCCTGCCCCGTCTGACCGGGTCCCGGACGACGTTGTCCCGCGTATCTAGTAACGCTAGCCAACGCACAGACGGTAGTCAATGGGATAACATCTCGGTTCAGTCCTGGAACCACCGGCCCACCACCCAGCTCATGATTAACAACTTGGACCTGTTCTTTCCGCACCACGACCTAGACCAGCCCATCATCGAACCCCTCCCTGAAGTGGCGGAAGAGTTTGATCCCGAGGTTGATACAATGCCGGGGCCGGCGGCGACCGTGAATTTGTCATCCACTCCGCCATTGGGTTCTTTCGGACCCGAGCCGGTCGCGGCCGCAGTCCCACAATGTCCGCCGACAAAGGGCCTAGGCCTGGATTTCGGCGGCAACCCGCCCGTTCAACTGTCACCCATCACCGAGTCAGAGAGCGATTTGCGGGATCCTTGCGCCCTCCTGGCCTCCTCCGCTTCGCCGCCGCGCCCCTTTGAACGTATCGAGACGACGAGTAGCGCGGGTTCGGTCGACTCCCCCGGTCGGTCGACACAGCGGGACTCCTCGGTACCGCTGCCACGCCTGGCGGACGCCGTGGTCGCGAGTCGCAAGCGCAGCGTACGGTTTGTCGTACAGCAGGCTCAGAAGCGCCGGACTCTGCTCGAACGGCAGAGCCTGTCGCAACGTACTCCGAGCGGCCGCAGCCAGGTCGAAAGCCCCATGGTGCCGATTCGCACATCGACCGATCTGGGGCGCAGTCAAGAATCCCTGCACCAGCTGCGCTCGAGCCTGGCCCGCGCCTCCGTCACGTCAGTAGACCGAGCGAGCCTGGCTCATTCCCCGTCGATCCGTGCGCAGGAGTCGTTCGAGCCACCGTCAAGCGAAGCCCCACTGGGCTCTACCTCCATCGCTTCGCTCGTCACCGCCGCCTACGCCGGTTCCCCGCCCGCCGACGCCTCGGTGGCGCCACGCTCGGGTCTACTCCGCCGCCAGTCCACCCGGCTGTGGGGTCACCGTGTCACCGAAGTTCGCCCGCAGAAAAATGGTAGTACCGGTGGGGGCGACGAACCCCCCGGCCGCCGACCCTCGCACAAGGGCATTACACCAGCTGCGGCCACTCCTACCACTACCACCACCACCGCCGCCGCCGTTACCCCCAACCGGGGTTCACCTCAGGCAGTTCACTCCCCGCCGACTCGCCGCAACACCCTCGACCCGCTGATCGCCGTGGTGGGTGACCAGGCGGCTGGAATGCAGACGCTCAAGATCCAATGGCTGAAGGGTCGGTTAATTGGTAAGGGGTCGTTTGGCCGGGTGTACCATGCCATTAACGCTGCTACTGGTGAGTTCATGGCAGTAAAGCAGATCGAGCTGCCGCGCACCGCCAATGCAGTTATCAACGCCCGCCAACGAGCCATGATCAAGGCGCTATACGACGAGACGAAGTTTCTCAAGGACTTTGATATGGAGAACATTGTGCAGTACCTCGGATTCGACGTGGTCGACAACACGATGAATATCTTTCTGGAGTACGTGGCCGGCGGCAGTATTGCCACGCTCATCAAACAGCATGGGCCATTGGCCGAACCAGTGATGCACTCCTTCTGCCGACAGACGCTGAGTGGCTTGGCCTACATCCACAGCCACAATGTGCTGCACCGTGACATTAAGGGCGGCAACATTTTGGTTGACGACCGCGGCGTGTGCAAGATTTCGGATTTCGGGATTTCAAAGCGTAACGACTACGAACTGGCCTACGACTGCAACTCACGCATGTCCCTACAGGGCTCGGTGTTTTGGATGGCCCCCGAGGTGGTCCAAGCCGCCGGGTACAGCGCCAAGGTGGATATTTGGAGCTTCGGGTGTCTAGTCCTTGAGATGTGGACCGGGCAGCGACCCTGGCTTAACTTTAACGATATCCAGACCATGTACAAGCTCGGGTCCAACTGCCCGCCCCCGCTCCCGGACGACGTGGACGCCGACTGCACCACCCTGCTCAACTTGTGTTTCAACCCCGACCCGCTTGGTCGCCCTACCGCCACGGAACTGCTGAATAACGCCTTCTGCCAGGTTGAGCCCAATTTCAACTATGTGGATTACTACGGAGCTACCTCGGAGTCATCGGTGGATAACTACGCCTAATCTGCGAGCACTTCTCTACCCATCCCCCTTCATCCCTCCCTTTCGTTGCGGGATCCAGTATGCGTGGACTGTACTGAAGGCTTTCGATGCAATCGCCCGAGACCAGGTGGAATCATTATGTCGGAACCTCTGTACTCCAGCAGTCGCAGTGACGATTGGTCTGTTCGCAAGTAAATATAAAATCTAACCTGCGCCCCTCACTACCCTTAGATGAGGCCTATTTTCGGGACCGTTGGCATGATGGTATATCTGGCACGAAAGCTACTTGCGTGGTGACTGCGTCAAGTCAGGGCTGAGCAGGTCGAAAATGTCGACCTGCCCGTCCCGGTACTCAAAGGCGCGGGGTGTGGAGAGAGAGAGAGAAGGGGGGGGAGTATTGCTGGACATACAGAGGTCGCAAACCCGGTCCCACTTCGGGTAGAATCGACGGGCCACACACGCTGGCCCTTTAACGCCATTTGAGACTTGGTACAACCACGGTGTACCCCCTTCGTCGTGCCACCACGACTACAGCCGAATCAGCTTTCCCAATGGCGAGAGTGAGCTACACCCTCTTCCTCTTCTCCCTCCTCCTCCTCCTCCTCCTCCTCCCCACTACTGCGCATCCCCCAACCCTTGGAGGCAAGGAAGGCGGACTGGATAGGAGAGGATCGGGGGGTGGGGCAGGGTCGGAAGCGCTGCTCTCGGCTAATCCTGGTCAGTTGCGGTCAGCTTTACCGCCCATTACGCCAGTAAATATAGAAACCCGCCAGCTTTAACCCCGGTCGATAGCGACTCAACTCTCCACCCTGTTGCGACCTCTAACTCCAGTGCACGTCACTCCCTTTGACCCTTCGGTCCTCTAACTTCCGCCCGCTCCCTCATTCGCCGAGTTCTTTCTCTCCTTACCCTTCCAGCTATACGCTCTTTACAGCCCGCCCCCCCCCCAGCTCACCTCACCTTGTTCAATTACCTTCCCCCATGATGGCCCAACGTGACCCGTCGACCTCCCCCGCCCTGGTGCCCTTCCACCTGGACGAGGACATTTCGGCACTGCACCTACACTCAGCCCCAGTCGTCCCGGGTGGCAGCAGCAGCAGCAATAGCCACAACCACAGCAACAACTCACGCACCGAAGCTGAAGAGGCCCTGACCTGCCCGCCGCTGGTCGTGGGTATCGCCGGAGGCCGGTGCTCGGGCAAAAGCTGCATGGCCTCCGTGGTCCGCGAACGCATCACCAACGAACCTTACATGCGCGACCGTCGGGTGCTCCTCCTCAATCAGGACGACTTCCACCGCGAGCTAAACCCCCATGAACGTGAGCTGGCCCGCGCCGGTAAACTCAACTTGGACCATCCGGAGGCGTTTGACTTTGAGTTGCTCGACCAGGTCCTCACGGCCCTACGGGCTTGCTACCCCACTACTACTACTACTTCGACCCAGCGGCCGTCGGAGTCGAGCTCCGAGTCCCCCGCGGCCACGGCTGCTACGGCCACCCCAGTGGTAGTGGAGGTGACCCTGCCCCAATGGGACCCAGTCGAGTTTGTACGTCGGCCGGGGCGTACCGTCACCACCCCACCCGACGTGATTCTCCTGACGGGCGTGCTCATTCTCTACAAGCGTCGGGTTCGCCAGCGGTTGTCGTTGGCTCTTTTTGTGGATATTGATAGCGACACGCGGCTGAGTCGCCAGGTCACGGCTTTGATGGAGGTGGAGAACCGGCCGAGTGGGGTGTCGTCTTCGTCGTCGGGTCCGGATGACGCTGTTGAAGCACCACCGGCCGCCGCGGGTGATGGTGGAACTAATAATGGTGGTCGGCTCAGTCAGATGCTTAACCATTATACCCACGTGTCCAAGCCGACATTTGAAGAGTTTATCTGGCCCACCAAGCGGTGGGCGGATATCATCGTCCCCCGCGGTCGGGATAACACCGTGGCGATTAATATGATTTTGCAGACAGTGACCGAAATGTTCAAGGCCTAGGATAGGTTGATGGGACGATGAAGTCGTTGAGGAGAGGGTCAGGCTGAGCTCTACGTTTCTTTTACATTGTTGTTGGAGATCTAAAGTAGGTATTTTTTAATATATATTTATATATTAAATACACGCTATTAAATGACTCCGTCTCATCATATATATATATATATATATACAAGTAAATACACTTGGTTTCGTCAAGACGGGACATGCGATGGCCAACCGGTAAAAATAATAAGATCCACCGTCACTACCTGCCTAGACGAGTCGTAGGCGAATAAACTTTAATTCTGTAACGAAAAATTGATGATAATGATTGTTAGTAAAGGTAATGGAGGGAGGGTGTAAAATGATGTGAGGGATATTTAGGCGATCATTTCACACCATGAAAATAATGCTCATACGGTAGGTAGGGATAAGTAGATGTGTGAGCAGTAGGGTCCGCGGATGAAATATAAAAGGGGTATGATTTGAATGGAACCGGTCTCGGATGAAGGTGGAGGGTAGGGAGGGTGAGTTGGCGAGGGGACCTAACCTAGCACTGCGAGTTGCCACCGGAAAAGATCTTGGTTAAAATGAACCACAGACCTTCCATCGACCCGACCTTTTTATTGCAGGGCATTTTGGAAAAGTTGACCGTACTGGGACTTGGGGAAGGGCTGGTGCTGGACGTGGGGGAAGGAGTTAGGTTGGATTGTAAAGACGCCGTCGTAGGCACCGCCAATCTGGCGGTCGAGGTCGGAGGTATCAGGCTAGGCTGGACGCTTCCCTGTTCCGTCGTGGCGCCGTTCTTGTCTGCATCGGTGCCTTTGTCGTCGGTATCTATATTCACAACGTTGGACGGAGCGTTGGTGTCAGCATTCTCGCCGTTGGATTGGAGAGCGGGCGAGGTCACGTCTTCGTCGCTAGAGGCTCCGGCCGGCTGAGGGCTGGGTCGAGCAGTCACCATAACTACGGACATGGCGACGAGGCCGAGAGTGAACCAGGTGGTCACGGTAGTGGGCTTCATAGTGCAAGTGGTATATGGCAATAGCGTGCGCGTATGCGGTAGGATGTGAAGGAAAGACGGGGAGGGTTGGACAGAGTAGAGGGGATGGAAATGTAGAGAATATGCGAAGGGTAATGGAAACGGCAGATAGCTTGAACTGTGAAACTCTGAGGACCACCACATGAGGAGGGGGACAGAGCAGCTATCTATATACCCGACTCGGCGAAGGGGGAGAGAAGCGGAGCTAAAAGTCCCAGACAAGGGTGAACAGAGATATCGAAGAAAGAGGGCCAGAGGACCGGAAGAGTCGGTGAGTGGAACCGCACTAGAGAAGGGTGCCATGGACAGTGAACGACGGAGTAGAGAAGGCCAACAAAGGGCGCGGATAACCTAGAGAGCGCATGGGTAGGGAGGAAAGGAGAGAAAGGCCCTTACAAAGAATCACCGGCAAACGCGTCGAGCTGAGTCGGCCTTATAATGGACCTGGTTTTCATCGCGTCATATTCTTTGTTTGGCTCTTTCATCGAGCTCGGTTTCTTTTTCTCTCTCTCCAGGTGCCGCCTGCGGTTGCCTTGCTGCGGCTGCGCGGTGTCAGTAGCATGCCAAAGGATACGGCCGGCGACGCCGACGAAGAGACCGGCTGATTCAAACGGATAGGAGGAAAAGTGGGTCATGTCAGCCACGGTGGGACTACCGGTTAAGCGTGTGGAAAGAGAGAGAGAGAGAGAAATGATGGTGGTCCAAGCGCTCGGTCACTGCCACTCGATCTGTCCGAGCCTCAACCAACTTGACAGGAGACGGGTGGAGAGAGGGGGGGTACGCAGGCTTGGCGCAAATAGCCCAGTACGCTGTGTTTTTACGACTAGCACGCCAGAGAAACTCTCGTAGTTGGGTGTGCTGTAGGATTTATGAAGGTACATCTACGACGGGAGGACACTTGATAGGATATAGATAAAGAGAATGGAGGCTTCAAAGCCGGGAGCGAAGGTGAAGGGAGAGGGTGGAGCTGACCTACAGAACACCCCCCCTTCGAGAAAGGGGTATACCTGAGTACCCAAGCTGATTCCAAAGCAAGAATACGAATGGCTCACGGTCCGGATCGCTCGTGTTCATCATTGTGGGGGGGGGGAGGTGGGGTTCCTGGGTCAAGCAAACAACCCCATCCCAGCGTTCACATCTTCTCGATTCCCTGGTCTCCTTAGAGACGGGAACCGGTCAACTTTTCGTAACCAAGCATGGCGATGAAGGCGACGGTGGCGAGGCCCAGGCCGGGGAAGAGGCCCTTGACGACGTTGCGCTTGCTGAAGAAGGGATCCTTGCGCCAGGCCTCACGCTGGGCCCAGGGATCGTACAAACGGTGGTGGACCTGGTGCCGGCCGCGTGCTAGACGGTAGTTGGAGTTGGCCATGTTGGCTAAAGGGTGAAACAGATGGAAATGGTACAAAGGGGATGGTGAGGTGGGAGAGAGGTGACGGAATGGTCAAAGCTAGGCCGCCGGATCCGAGGCGAGGGGAGGGGAGGAGGCGCTCAGGTAGTGGGGGGAATGGCGGAGCTCCTTTCGTCGGTTGGGACGAATGGAGTAGAGTGAGGGCTGGCGGGGGGGGCATATTCTGTAGGCCTTCGCTAAAGGGTGAGACCCTACATTTTCCCTGGCTCCAGCCTGCCATTCGACCGCTCGGCTCAGCATGGGACAATGCCCATACCTGAGGTCCGAATGCACGGCTTCCATTCTTCTCCGCCAGACAGACACCACAGCATTATTCCAAAAGAAACCCGGGCTTTTATTTTCATCACATAGGAAGTCAAAAATGTAAGAACGGGAATATTGGTCCATGCGGCCATCACGTTGAAACCGCTCAATGACATCCAAGGGAACACACAGCAATATCCTTATGGAAGGCCTACCGCCAGAACCAGAGTTGTCCCCTTAGGACCGGATGCGGTTGGCCCGGCGATTTAGTACGGACTGAGGTAGGGTTGCGAGGGTATGGGGGGGAGAAGAGGAGTGGGGATGTGTTAGAGCCCAGCTAGACCCCAGTACTGGCGTACCAACCTACAGGTGCAGGGGCAAGGAGCTTATAGCGTTTACATCAGCCCTGAGTACTTACCTGACAACAACAGAAGGCGAGGAACCCGGCGTAGATACCGGCGGCCGCATAGCAGGAACTGGCAATGGCATCGTAGTTGTCGGGATAGTCGTAGGCCTCGGCGAACTGCGGGGCGCGGCTACCGAACATGGCGCCAACGATAATCTGGTGTGCACCATGGCAGATATAGCGAGACGGGCAGAGGCGAACGTGGTATTCGTATCAGCGTGGGGGGGGGGACCGACCTTAACTTGGCGACGTTGGGTATCCTCTTCCTCCTTAGTAAACGAGGCGCCAAGCCAACAGCCAGACAGTCGCGAGGGTGCAAACTGGGCATGTGTATGGGCCAAGGACAAGGTCGACACTACAGTATGTTCTCCTCGTCAGCCGAACGTGTGCCGTATGGTTGCCGGCGGACTTACCAGGAAGATGATGCCAATGGCGCTCAGCACGGAGCAGCAGGTGGAGCAACCGGGACCGACGATCGGCTTCATGGTGTCAACCAGGTACGTGGAGTTGGGGGAGACGTGGGCTTCGTGAGTGGACGGGACTGCCTAGCCGAGATTCAATGTGCGAATGCAGAGGGTGGGGCGAACTACGGAGAGAGAAAGAGTGGGAGAGATAAGGGGGAGGGGCGTGAAATGGAGAAGGTCGAGGTGGAGCGAGAGGGTCTCGGCGACTACACGAGGATAGAGTACAGCTGAGAATGGGTGAGGGGGCTATGGAATAAGGACAACACAAGACAACTAAATGGGTCGAGAGGAGCAGAATGGGGAGGATACAATAATGAGTAAGGCAGGTAGCGGAGGGCAAAAGGCCGTAGGGGTGGCGAAAGAGGGCTGGGCTCGGCTAGGCTTCGAAAGCGGAGCGGGCTTTCCGAGTCGTCCCGCTCGCGGGCCGTTATTCCTGCCACGCCTTTCTCGCTCCCCTCTTGGGGTCACCGCCGCCGCCCCCCCCCCTCCGTGCTCACGGGGCTATGACCAAGGGCCCAGCTAAGGTTGTTGGAGGAGTCGGTTGGGGGTGGAGGCCAAGCGGTAGGGGAAGGGGGAGCAGTGACAGAGGCGTCGAACGAGCACCCGCCTCGTTACACCGGGCTCAGGATGGAGGGGGCGAAACGCGGTGGGCCAACGAGGAGGGGGAGGCGCTCGTCACACAGGTACTGCCATGGTGGCCACACCGGTCAGCGGTGGCGGGAGGAGGAGAGGGGAGGCGGGGGTGTCAACTTCAGCCTTGCCGTTTGTTGGGCTATACGCTACTCAGGAGCCCGTGGCGACAACTCCAAAGCATCTATCGTTAGATACTAGACCCCGCCTGACTCTTACACCATCACCGCCCTGATCCTACGGGCGGTTTGCCGCGCCGGGCCAGGCCTCATATCGCAGCCATCTGCTCAAACCCTTGGCGTCGCAATATGCGAGCAAGCAACGGGTTTGGGCCGTGGCCAATTCGCCTGGTGAGAGGGCAACTCTGACAAAGCAGCGTATCACGCTTGCTCTCGTTTGTCAGCGCTAAGCGTCGGTGGGCCCAGCCAGTCCGCCACAGTCTTCTTATGAACAGTATGGGGGGAGGAGAGGAGATCCACCCTCCAGGTATTGATGGCCCTAGCAGTCAGTGGGGCCGCATCACAGAAGCACACCCCAAGCGGACTGTCCATTTCAACGTGACAACAATGCCACTAACGGTGAACTACACGCTACTCTTTTTATTGCGGTCCGAATTGAGAGATAAGGAGGAGGATACAGAAATATCGAGACGGCGGAGAGTGAAGTGGGATAGGTAATCAGCGCAGCGAGATGGGGTGACAGAGCCAGCACGCGTAGTAGTAAAAGTAGTAATAGTAGGCGGCAGACTGGTCGTCAATAAATAATGTTGCTTTTTACTGGGCACCGTCAACCTTGGCGATGTACTGGATGAGGTCAACCACGCGCTTGGAGTAGCCGAACTCGTTGTCGTACCAGGCGATGAGCTTGAAGAATTGCTTGTTGAGGCCGATGGAGGCCTTGGCGTCGTAGGTGCTGGAGTGGGTATCGGTGATGAAATCGCTCGACACGACCTGGTCCTCAGTGTAGGCCAGGATGCCCTTGAGCTCACCCTCGGCGGCCTTCTTGATGGCGGCGCCAATCTCCTCCAGGGTGGTTTCCTTCTCGGTACGGCAAGTCAGGTCGACCACCGACACGTCGGGGTTGGGCACCCGCAGGGCCATACCGGTAAGGCGGCCCTCGAGCGAGGGGATCACCTTGGCGACGGCCTTGGCGGCGCCGGTCGAGGCCGGGATGATGTTCTGGCCGGCACCGCGGCCCGAGCGCCAGTCCTTGCCAGAAGGACCGTCGACGGTCTTCTGGGTGGCAGTCACGGCGTGGACGGTAGTCATGAGACCCTCAACCAGACCAAAGTTGTCGTTGATGACCTTGGCGAGCGGGGCCAGGCAGTTGGTGGTGCACGAGGCGTTGGAGATGACCTTGAGGTCGGACTTGTACTTGTCCTCGTTGACACCCATCACGAACATGGGAGCGTCGGCCGAAGGGGCGGAGATGATGACCTTCTTGGCCCCACCCTGTAGATGGGCCTCGGCCTTGGCGGTGGTGGTGAAGACACCGGTGGACTCGACAATGTAGTCGGCGCCGGCCTTACCCCACGGGATGGAGGCGGGATCGCGCTCCTGGCTGACCTGGATCTTCTTACCGTCGACGATCAGGTAGTTGCCCTCGTGGCTGACGGCCAGGGGGAAGCGTCCGTGGGTCGAGTCGTACTTGAGCATGTAGACCATGTACTCAGGATCGATGAAGGGGTCGTTGATGGCGACGACGTTGATGCCCGTGTTGGCCTCAAGGGAGGCGCGGAAGACCAGGCGGCCAATGCGACCGAAACCGTTGATACCAGCGTTCACCATGGTGGATAGAGAGTAGTGGGAAGGGAGGGGGGAGAGGGGATAATGAAAGGGAAGTTCAGAGAACGAAGGGAGTGCAAAGTGTGTACACCGGTCCAGGAGAGGGGCGGGGTGGGTTATTTATGTGACGGGAGAGAGAGGCAGGAGCCGCTGACGCGAGGATGACGGTGTAGCGGGGACGGGGAGGGTGGGAGGGATCAGGGATATCAAAAGGCTCAGCAGCGTCGCACGTAGATCGGTTGGGGGGCGGGATGTGCGGGTGGGTGGGACTGGGTGGCAGCGATGCGGAGGAGGCTGTGGGTGTGTGAATGCTGCGTGGGCCGGCGGGTGGCCAGGAATGCTCACCGGGATGATGCGGGTGGGCGGCCGTCAGGGGCTATAGGTGGCTCGTTCGGTGCCTCCCGGTGCGCTGCGGCAATACGAGGCCGGCGACCGCATATCCCTACAACACAGTCAGGGGGAGGGTGAGCACAATTGCCGCTCGTACGCCTCCAATTGACAACACCAGGCAGTTGGGGGATGCTAAGGGGACGCGCGTCCAGGCCTTCAGCTCCCATCCACGCCGGTATGTATGGCTGTGGGGGGGCTTACGTTGGCCGATACGCTCCGTGACAGCCTGGATCTGTGCGACCTCAGTGACCGTATCGCCTGGACTTCCAACACCCGGTAGTTGGAGGGCGCCATGCCGTCCGCGGCTACGCCATCCACTAACCACACGAGCCGGAGGAGAGGCACCAGAGCCTGGTGACGATTGCATTGATAATGCGTTGCAGCGTAGCGGCCCCATGTGGGGGGGACTGGAACGTGGCAGAGACTGCCTGCTTAGAGGAGAGAGGCAGATGGACCAGTCAACGCAGCAGCTGGCGTTAGTGACGCAGAAGCACAGGTGAGAGGCAATCTGACAAATCCACCCCTGCCATATCAGGGCAGACTACGAAGGCGGGGCCCCGCGCGCATACAGGCTCCCCCACCCGCCGCCCATCCCATCAATCTCACTCTGTGTACCCGCGCGTCAGAATCGAAAAGCTTCGGCCACCTTCCAATGGTCCCGGCCAAAAATGGTCCCACCTCCCGAGGCTGCCAGTCGGGTTGGGCCATCAGGGCACATCCGTGACTATTGGACTGCTACGATCGTGTAGATGACGGGCCGGGGGCGGGTTTGATAGAATGGCGGGGGGGGGGGACTGGCCAACCGCTCCGTCAGCCGGCCTGTCCTACGCATCCATGGCTCTGTAGGGCCAGGGCCATGGCCGCACGGGCCCTTAGCTGCACAGCAGGATGTCGTCTCTGGGCCCAGGGCTGTCCTCCCGCGCCCATGACGGAAGCAGGGTTAGCCCTGGCTGTCCTATGATGATCCCGGTCCTAGCCCTCCCCCCCACGTCCGTGCCGCCCAAGATGAAAACGCAGTCATGGGCTGTGGGGATAGACGACCGTGTAGGCTCTCGCGCGAGGGCGGGGGGAGAGACTGTTGACCCCTCACTTCTTCCTGGTCTACCAACACACTCGATGCCCCTCTCGACCACCAGGTCGACCTGCTGGAAGAAATTCCACGTCCGGCCAGGATCCCACGCTGCCCCAAACTAGGGCGCCATCACCCCCTCGTGAGCAGGGTGAAGTATACAGCGATCCGTCCTCCTCCAACGGCCTGCTTTCCCCAACCCCACGAACCCCTTATAACTGACGGGGTTATCGCCTATCTCTCGATCCCTACCGACCACAGGTCCAGCCACCGACTCGAGCCGCTACATTCCCCCCCTCCCCCACTTCAACGCATCCCTCAACTCCGCCATGGACGACGACCTATGTCTTAGCCTTCCGACAAGTGAAGACGGCGCACAGGAAGAGCAGGACTCGTTTCTGGTGGTCGTCTCGGCGTTTGTCTTCTACCGGGCCTACGCCGTCCAGCACTACTACCAGGCCAAGCTGGCCGAGTTTGACCGTCTCCCGCCGCGCCATCAAACCCTCCTACGCGAGGCCGGCTTTCTCGTCAAGCTGCTGGAGGTGGAGCGTGGGATCCGTGCCAACGCGCGGTTCCTCAACCGGGTCGTACAAGACCAAGGTGTCCATTTCCGCCCATTAGAGGCCCCGGGCGCCAACTCCGATGCCCACGCGTGGTCGCCGAGACCTCCAGGCAACTACGGTGATAGCCAGGACTACTTTACCAACTGGGGTCGATCTTTCCCACTGTGCGATCCCCGGATGGTGGACGCCGGGGGCTACTCGAGATCTCCCGGGTCACCACCGTGCGTCGGCTCGATGGCATGGCTCGGTGGCCCGAACCTCATGTCTGCGGACTACCCCAACGAGCCCCCGGGCCTCATCGATCGCGTCTACGCCCTCTTCCGGCAACATGAGGCGGAAGGCCGGGCGCCCGTGGCCGAATTCCACATGGACAAGCTCCGCAGCACCCTGAAACAGGTGGTGCGTGACTGGAGCGTGGAGGGCCGAGCGGAGCGCGACGCTTCCTACGGACCCATCTTAACCGCCCTCGCCGCACACTTCAACCCGCAGCTGTGCTCAAACGGGGGTACCCGGTCCGCCTGCGACATTAACGTCCTGGTCCCGGGTGCCGGTCTCGGTCGTCTGGCCTACGAGATTGCCGCCCGAGGG
This sequence comes from Tieghemiomyces parasiticus, assembly GCA_027575765.1. Lineage (NCBI taxonomy): Eukaryota > Fungi > Kickxellomycota > Dimargaritomycetes > Dimargaritales > Dimargaritaceae > Tieghemiomyces > Tieghemiomyces parasiticus. The sequence goes on from JANBPT010000216.1 coordinate 54,264, forward strand.
TATAGCTGTCAGGGTAATGAGTTTTCGTCCTACATGTTATTCGTGTCACATTTTCTGTTGAACCGGACGAAACAGGCGGAAGAGTTCACGGTATACCCTTACGTTCATGGGTTCTCGAATTGTCAGAGCCGTGCCGACCAGACCCGGGCCGTCCAGATACCCGATATACTGCCGTCCATCGGCATTGGTCCCGGTGTGGATTTCTCCATGACCGCCGGGGATTTCGTTGAGGCCTACGGTAACGATACCAGTGAGTTTGGTAAGGTTTTTATTTTTCACCCCCCCAGCCTGGGTATACACACAACTCGGAAGCGTGCGGCCGAGGTAATAGGACAACTCCTCCCCCCTTTTTCATATTTACTTGGGCTAGGCTCTACTGGTTTGCCCATGATGACTTATCTACCACACACACACTTAATCTGCCAATTTCCCATAATCAGGCGCTTGGGACTGCGTGGCGACCTGCTTCTTTATCGATACTGCCACCAATGTAGTCAATTACATGGAGATAATCTACCGCCTTCTCAAGCCCGGCGGTATCTGGATCAACCTTGGTAAGCCTCCTCCCTCTAACCTGCTCAATCAGCTAGAACCGCGATGCAATCCGGCATAGTCATATTTGTTCTGTATAATTGTGCCACGCTAACTACCAACACCCCTCCTCCACCTCCCTCCCCCCCCCACTCCATGGTCCCAATTTTTCGTCACTCATGTATCACCCAATCCCAAACGCTATCACAGGCCCCTTATTATTCCACTTTGAGAACAACCATCGCGAGCCCTCTATCGAACTAACCCTCGAAGAGATCGGATCCGTCGCGCGGGACATTGGCTTTGCCGTCTCGGTAGGTGAAGTAGTAGGGCCGTCCTG
>JANBPT010000217.1:0-55054 GCA_027575765.1 Tieghemiomyces parasiticus
CACTGGACGAGGAAGTCATGTGGGAGGGCCGCGGTGGTGAGGAGGCGGAGGAGGGCGCGGAGCCCGCTAGCCAGATGATGGAGCGGGCGGGCGACGCGGTGTGTAGCAAAATGGCCGAGGGCCAAAAGTTGGTCCTGGGTCCAACCACTCGCGGCCAGGTCGGCCGGGGCCACAACCAGCTGCCACCCTGCAGGTTCCGTAGACGTCGGGGGCGGGTTAGCGGGCACCCCTGGCGTCGTGGGACTCGTCTGTGCTTGCGGTGGCGAGGGTTGGTAAGGGCTGGGCCCGAAAGCCAGGCGGAAATTCCACCCTCCCGTCGCACTGAACGTATACCCGGGGGAATTACTCGCAGGTTGGACGTTGGTCAGCTCCGGAGTGGTCCGGAGGGTGGTCCCGATATCGGCAACCTCGACGGCAACCTTGGTGAACTGGTGATAGCGTTGCAAAAAGTACCACGCGAGACCGCGACTGAGGAGAAGGCCGTCCGAGAGTGGGAGGAGACGGCGGTCCACGAGCGGGCATTGCACGGCTTCAAAGTAGGCGGCGACAGCCGACCGTTTACGAGTGTCGGGCTCCAAGGTGGCCAGGTTACGGTGGGCCGCGGTGGCTGTGCCCAGGAGGGTGGTCTGAAACTGCGCGAGAACCCTCCGCGCCTCGGCAGGTGACGTCGTCGGAGGTGCAGCGGTAGCGGTTGCCATGGTCGGTTGGAACTGGGAGCGGAAGGAGCCCGCTGGGAGGTGCGGGGTATTACCACTGCCGGCGCCAGTCCCCGATTTACAGTCATCTCGTCCGTTCACCGTGGAGTCGATGGTGGTCGAGGGGTGGGCCACAGCCGTCACTCGTACCCAGTCGGCGTTCAGGACATGGAAGTCCAAGGATGTTCGCTGCCAGCCAATGAGGTGGAAGCGGACGGCCGACCGCGGCACGATGAGGACCCGACCGTGGGCGGGCCGCAGGTCACGCAACGTAGCCAATGGGCCGATAGAGTCCAAGTCTTTGCCAACCACACCGGTACGGGCATCGGCTGGCCGTTCGACTAAAGGACTTGGTAGTGGGTCCTCGGTCTGGAGTTGGTCCAGGGCGGTCAGGACTTCGGCAGTGGATCGAAGGATCCGCAGCAGAGGGCCAAGTTCTCGAGTCGCATTGAGTAGGTCGGTGAGTTGGGCGCGGGTATGGCGGTGCGGGTTGCGGCGCGGGAGATCGGCGCCCAGGCCGAGAGTATACCCCGCCGGATGAGTCGATGTGGCGGCCCGCCACCTCACCGTGCAGATGAGGTGAGGGAGGTACCGGATGACTAGGGTGTCGAGGGTAAACGCTTCCAGATGTGGAACGAAAGCCCGCGTCGTGGCGTCGACTGGGGTTTGGGCCTTGGTATTTCTAGGGTCCACAGCCTGGTCAAACCGGGCGGCTAGGCGGAGGAGCATGGCCACACGGGCCCACCGCTGTGCGAGGGCCGGCAGGAACTGCGTTAGGTCGTCTGGAACGGTTTCAAAATGTATCGTCCCTGTCATGGCACAGTAACTGGCCGTGTCGGCGTCCGGTGCGGGCGGAGACGCCGGTGGGGTGGGGGGCGAGGCCTGCAGAAGCAAGGGCGCTGTGAAATCGTGGTCCGAGCGGTGGTGTGCGTAATGGGCGGCCAGGAGCCGACGGGCGGTATCGGTCCGGACGGGTAGGCTGAGACGGACGCGGCAGCGTGGGGTACTACCTTCGCCGTGGCTGCCGCCAGCCATGGCGGCCGGGCGCAGTTGGAGACCAACTGGGTCGCCGAGCAGATCGCCCGCCAGCTGCCGCGCAGCCGCATCCAAATCGAGGAGGCTAAGCAGACTGGGGCGGTCCAAGGTGACCGCCGGCATCACGAGGAGCGGATCGGCCGGGGCCATGTACGTAGCGGGCGTAGCCACCGTTTGGCTAGGCTCAACACTGGCGTGGTTCGTGTGGCCCACACCCAAGGTTTCGAGGTGGCTTTCGACTGTCGAGAACATGAGCTTGGCAAAGCACAGTTCGAGAAGGGCCTGGAGCCGCTGCGGGGTGAGGCCAAACGGCCGGTCCAGCGTGGCGGCAGCATCCCGATCGATGTGACCAGTAGCGCGGTGGAGCCAGGCAAAGAAATTGAGAGGGCGGGTGCTATGCAACTGGTACTCCGTGATCACCGCTGTGGCGGCGTCGGGACTCGCGGCAGCCGGGGCTGGGCGGGAACTTGACAAAACGGGTGTGAGGTGCAGCAAATTCAACGCCAGGTAAAAGTGGGCAGACGAGTCGGCCAAGGCGGGCCACCGCATCACGCCCACAGCCACGTAATGGTGCGGGTACCGTGGTAGGCTGAGAAACACGGTCTTCTGCAGGGTTGGCTGGGTGTCGGGCCTGCCGTGCGGACCCAATTCGGACGGAAACTGGCTGACCACACTGTGTAATTGAAGCGGGTTAAGCTGAATATGCTTGTTGACTGTCACGCCAGCCTGCCGGGCGGCCGCCTCGACACGGTCGGCCAGGACGGCGGCGTGGAAGTGGTGGAGAGATTCAGCGGCCCGCGCGGGTACTAGATTGAGCTCAGACTCAAGATCGCGCAGGCGTTTCGGGTTGAGAGCGGTCACCCCATTGGCTTCCTCCGACTGGGTCGAGCTGGGGACAACGGTGGGTATTTCGGCTACTGTGAACCTACCCGTGCGCACATCAACCGTAATGACCAGTCGAATTTGGTAGGCCAAATCCACATGGAGGACCGGATATCCGGTATCTGGTCGGTTAATCATAGTACAGCGGACCTGTAGGGAGTCGCCGTGACTGAGGATAGTCGGGCGTAGGTGGGCCAGCATGAGTCGAGCGTGGAAAGCCAGAGCCTGCAGTACCAGGCTCTCGACATCAATCTGCTCGGGGTCGAATTGGGGTCGGAAGGTGCCCTGCGCCACGTCGTCAGCGGCTACGGTGGGCGACGATTTCGTGTACACGTCGAAAGTTTCCCAACATGTGGGGCTGGGTAGGCCTACATTACCCAGCCACTGGATTTGGAGGGTGGCGACCCCCGGGGTCGGGGTATCACTACTGCCGGGCATGGGACCGTAGCTGTCGTCGGTAGTTGCGGTGGCAGTGGGGACGAGAACGATGCGTACGCGGTTTTCCGTCGCGGCGAACGGTGGAGCGACGTGGTGCGGGGCGGGTCGCGTCGGCATGGGCGGGAATGAGGCATCGGTACCTTCTAGCGTGCCTAGGTCACGCTGGGTGAGTCGGCGGGCCAGCGTTTGCGGGACATACTCCATCCGCCGGCCCAGCGGGGCGGCCGGCCAGTACCGGATTTGCACATAACTGTGCAAATCGTCTCGCTCTACAGTCAGCAAAGACTCCCATCGCGTTTTTTGCAAGTGGATAGCCTGGGCGAAAAGGGTGTCGAGCTGGAACGAGAGACACGCTATGTGTAGCGCTCCGTAGAGCCGGACGAGCGGAGGGGGTGGTGGGGGTGCCGCGTCGTCCTCACCGGGCGGGTCATCCGACAAAGGACCGGCCGCGGTGATCACCGGGGTGCCGGCAGCGGTGGCGGGGGCAGTACTCGTTGGTGCGTCAGATTCGACGGCCCCTTCCCCGGGTAGGTTCAGGAGCAGGCCCTGGGCCAGCTGGTGCAGATGGTACGTATCGCGCGGGTCGATCCGGTCGGGCAGAAACGCGGCATATTTCCGGTCGGCACGGACCAGGATCTGGAGTTCGACCACGTGAAAGGCAGTCGTGGGCTCCAGATCGACGAGGGTCAGCACAAGGGTAAATTCACCGTGCACTCGGAACGTCACGCGGCCGGCTGCGACACGGTATTGGCCCATGGCCGGCGGCACGGTTTCGCGGAACAGGAGTCGGAGCCGGATTACGTCGCTCAGTTCGGCCAGTACGGCGTGCTTCTCAGCCGAGGTCAGTGGATCCGGTGGAAGGTACTGCTCACGGATGATGACGGGCAAACGGCGGTAGCTGCCGGTACCCAGCACATCAACGGCGGTCAGGACGTCGTAGTTGCGCACCTTGGCCTGGCCCAAGGTCAGAAAGAGGGTATGGAGGCCCTGCACGGCTCGGCCAAAGTAGTCGTTCTGGGTCTTGCAGAACCCAATCAGGTTGTGCGAGGTCTGCAGGGCCCGGCCTGCAGACCGTGCCCACCGGAGGGCGATAAGGAGCTTGAGGAACTGCTCGCGAGTGTGCTGAATATACTTGGCCAGCAGTATCCTGCCGTCATGGTGGGCCTTGGTGCCGAGCACCTCATTCACCTGAGCCAGGTCCTGGTAGCTTTGCTGCACAAGTTTGTCGATGATCAGGCGGATGGGGATCGTGTTGAGCCGAACCACCGGGAGCCCGTGGTCGTCCGTTTCCGGCGGGCTCGGGATCGGCTCCGTCCCGTTGACCATCGTCATGACGAGACCGGTAGAGGGCGTGGAACGACCTTTGGTTTACGGCGACGAATGGGTAGTGGTGGCGGCCAGTTGGACTGGTAGGCGGGGTGGGCGCCAGGGTTGTAGAGGAACTATACGTGCGGTAAATTAGATAAATGAGGTACGACGGGGGAGGGGAGCCGGAGGAAGAGCCGGCCCCGAATAACGGAGGTGGCGAGGGAGTGCAAAATTAGCACCGGTCGTAGCCACGGTGCAGACACGATAAGAGTAACCTACACGGAAACTTCTGGGACACGGCACGGCGGAAGAAAACTAGGTGGGCGGAGTAATGTGCAGCAAGGTGGTTAAGTGTACAGGGCAATGAAACCGAATATAACCGGACGCGGAACACTTGAGCCAAACGTAGTCCCAATGCGCTGTCTTTAGGCAAGATGAATGATTTTGAAGGCACACGCGCTTCAAGGGTCCCGGATGGTAGAGTGGCCGAGACCCAAATCGAAAAGGAAAGGCTGGCATCCCTTCGCGAAATGGGAAGTCGAGCGGGGCGTGGATCATTCCAACCGTGGGTCGCGTCCCGCCCTGGCGCATTCGCCCCCGCCCCTCATAGTAATTCGACAGTATTCGGCGACCGCGCGGGTATATGTTCACGCTTGCTAGGGACTATGCTTCTCTGTGACACCACGAGCCAGGGCCTCGCCTTATTAAGTCATTGCTGTGGTATTGGGCACCTCCACCAGCTGGGAAGGTGCGCCGTGGGGTCGCCTAATAGCCTTCAAAGCGACACAGCCCCCAACCGTTATGAACACGGGTTATAGACGATGTTAGGGCTGAACGGTACGGCTCACGTTAGCCCGGGTTGGGGCTATGTGCGGACCAGAGCGGACAGGGGCTAACGGCAGGACTAGGAAGTATCAAGCTTTTCTTCAGATTTACTTGCATAACCCACCCCTCCAAAGCATATCGACCTACTCCGCATAGCGGTTAGAAAAATGCCCTGAACATATTCTGTCACCCATGCCACCTACGGGTGCAGTGGTTAGCCCGCTCTGTCGCTAACAACGCACTGCACAAAGGGTTGGTGAGCAGGATATGGTGGAGGGGACCAGGTCTGACTTCTTCGCCGTATTACAAACATGATTGTCCAACGCTCTGCAGAATTTACCAAAGGCGGAGTAGGCCGTTAATTACAGGCCTTTTAGGACTGGCGCTTGGTTGGGTGCCACCCAGTTAAGGGGCGACCCGAGATCCTATTTTTGGACACCTGGGCGCAGGAGAATCACGTATCTGGCAGCTGAGGGTGGGAGGAGCGAGCAACGGTGGGGGGAGAGCAAGGCGAGCGGGAACGAGGAGCCGCTAGCGCCAAAGGGCCTAGGGTTTATTTATATTTTCCTAATAAGGGACCCCTCCAAGGTCCGACTTAACCATTTCGACTCCATCCATGCCCCCGGGCTCATTTATTCAAACACCGCTGTCCCACGCCGACAACTGCCCCGTCACGTCGACAAGCTAATCAAGAGCAACCGGCTAAACGCCACCGTTTTATAAAGTCCGCACTCCATCCGACTGCTCAACCCTACCCCACATGACGATGGCCATACATGTTAAAATGGATGAATTACCCGCCGACCTTCACACACTCAAACGCTGCCAGCTCCAGCGCCTGTGTAAGAGCTACAACCTCAAAGCGAGCGGGAAGGTAAGCCAGCATCGTCTTTTAGGTCTTTCGGGAGCTGTTGAATGGCGTTCATTCTTCAACCGGCAGTCATTTTAAACTACTTATAACCAACCCCAACTGCCCTGCTTCCTGCGCTTTGTTACTAAACTAAAGAATGCCGATCTTGTGAGGCGTCTTGAGCGGCACTTATGCCGAAGCCGCCACTCTGCCGCCTTTGACGCCAGACCTGACACACTCGATAGCAGCGACACGCGATCCTCATCGCCCAGCATAGAACCTAGCTCAGACAAGGTCACTGATTCGATTCCCGGGGAGACGGCGGCGCCTGATGTGGTCGTCGATTATGCCGGCGAGGATTGTCCGACGGTGACGTCTTTTGAGTCCTGTGATTCCTGTGCGGTACGTAGAGGGTCTGGAAATGGTGCGTCATTGTTTGCCGTGGCCACGGCGCAAGGCAACGAGCGGGTCTCTGACGACGACATCGGTGCGCAGGAGGCAGGGAATGGTCTAGAGAGACCTGGCATTGCGACGGAACCGCCAGCTAAGGCCGAGAACGAAGCTATAGGGGATACATCGCCAGAACTAAACGTACACGGAGGCCCGGTCGAGAACCCCACCGAACCCGATAGCGCAACCGCTCGGCCCGACACCCCCGGTGCCGTCACTGCACTGCCAACGCCCGCCCGGCCGACCGCAGCTCCTGGCCCGTTGAGCTCCCATGCCATTTCGGACCACTTTGCGAACCGGTTGACCGCCACGGCCGAGCAGTTCGGTGCCGCTGCCTTTCAGATCCTCGCCGACATTGAGAAGCGCGCAGCAGAGAGCCAGCGCCTGCCTCCTGAGGAGCGTGCCAAACTTCTCCCAGCCTCGTGGGGAATCACTGGCCATCCGACTGTGGGCCGTCCCGTTCCAAACAGTGTCAAGCGGTTCGCTAAGGTCCACCAGCGCGAGTTCAACAAGATGGACTCTATTCTGAACCACTACTCGGTGCGGAATCGCGCTACACCGGCCACGGAACGACCAGCTACCCTATCGGCCCGTAAACGCCAGGTGGACCAGATGGCGAGCGAGAACCTACAAACACCTAGTAAGCGCCAGCGGACACCAGGCGGAAATCCACGTCCCGTCAATGTGCAGGTACCGAGTGGTGCCCCCGCGGCCGCCGCTTCGCCGCCCGTGGCTCCAACCACCACCTCCACCGTCCGATTCAAGGCCAGAGCGAAAACGGTCGACGTAGGCACCGTGGCGCACCGGATGCGCTGTCAGGAACGGCTGCGCCGCCAGTCCATCCTAGAATCCTCCCGGAAACCTCGCCTCCCAACGACGGCCCCAGTCGCACCCAAACCGCGGCCAGCGAAGCCACTCGTCTCGCGCATAGCTAAAACCTCCAAGTCAGGCCCGGTTCTCGCGACGGCTAAGGCCCATTTAATCCAGATGAAGGCAGCTACCGGTCCTTTGTCTACGGACGCCATACGGTCGCAGCCCACCACCGCCAGGGTTCTGACTTCATCCACCAACCTCACGTTCAAGCCCTCGGCTCTCAAAACTCGGCCAACTGCGGTTCCCCAACGCACCGCCCTGAAGACCGATCGATCCACTCGGACCGTCCCTGTCAAGCTGCCCGGTCCCCCGGTCGCGAAATCTTCCAGTGCCGCTCCTAGCGCTCCAAAAGTCTGTCCGACGGCAGCTAGGCCTCCAATAACCAATCACCCGGCCCTGGCTCCGATCTCTAGACTCACGCCTTCCAAGCCCGCGCCGCGCTCGAATGCCGGCTCCCTAGCCGCAACTTCGCCCGCTCCGAAGCCTGAACCGCACTTCGATTTAAAGCAAAGTCTCCAGCGCCCGCTGGGCTACAAACCCCATACGGGTCGTATCAAACAAGTGGGCGAGAGTTACACGGCCACCGGCCGGCGCCTGGCCTCACGATTTACACCCTACCTGACCAAGAAACCTAGCTGTCCTCGAGCCCGCTCGGGGACCAGTAAGTCCACCAACACCGTGCCATCGTTGGGCTAGGCGGACTATGCTGCCCCTCTGGTAGGGGTTCCCCCCTGTATATTAGGGCCCAATAGCGCCACCAAATGACCCATCTGCCTTCTTCCACTGTGCCTACCTCCCGGTAGTTCGTTTATGCCGTCGACTTATCGAACAAGGCTTAAATTTTCTCTAGGTATCTAACTCTGATAAGAAATCCTTTATATTCAATGCACCCATGACCCGCCCAAACGATCTACTCACTATGCCTCAAGACGTCTGTTGCTAGCGTGGGCATCTCATGCCACTTGGGCTGAATACACTATAGTTGGCGGTGTTAAATTTTAAAACAGGGCTTGGCACTAGTAAGATGAGGATCGACCTCAGCAATGAACGGAGGGACAGCCTCGGTGGGCTTACTGTAGTGGCCTTGGCACCCCCACATTACTTGGGGACTATGGGAATCTGTGTCACCCAAGTTCCAAGTCCCGCCTGCCTTATTAGTACCATATGCGTCATGAGCGCTCGGAATTTTTTAACAATCCTCCACGCCTGGAATGTACCGTCCTAAACTAGGGGCGGCTAAACGTTTAGCTTCGATACCGGCGTTGCTAATGCCGGCTCATTAGGGCCTCTTTCAGTCCGGGCGATCAGGCTAAACGCAACGCCGCCAACAGGTGGCGAGTGTGCGCGACAGGGCAGCTTGAATTCCCACCAGGCGGAGATGCGTTGGCCGGCCTAATGTGTTGGTGGGTGTGTGCTGGCATTTACGGTTCGGCGTTGGGGATCAGCACAAGGCAGACTTCACCTGGGACGGGCGTCTCGCTAGCCTATGATCTTCGGGCGCTATTTGTGGCCGGACGGTGTTAGCTCGGGTTATCGTAACGCCGGTCATGGATGGAGGGCACCAGGCACATAGTGAGTGTCTCCCATGTAGGACCTGTTGGGCATTTTTGCTGAGCAGCGCCATCTTTAGTGGTTATGGCGCTCAGGGCTTGGCGGTGGTTGACAATGCCCATACGCCGGAGACCTCTCTATCCTCGACCACCCCTGGTGGCTGCCGATCGAGACATGGGTACAGTGAGCCGACATGGCCAGAGTAGAGAAGCATCAAGAGTTAAGGTGTGGGACGCACTACAGATAAGCTGAATCATTCACGCCGTCGCATTCTGGAGCGGTCCCGCCGCTGGGTGAGGAGGGCTCTGCTTCAAGAGGGTCGGCTTTGTACCGTGTCCTGAATTAAGCCCTCCTTAGACAGAGAAGGTAAGATGGATTCTCCCCAGCAGCGGAAGCACTCTCCCCCTCCTTCGCCCCCAAGGGTTAGTAACAGGGCCCGGTGCATGCGCGTGGACGCATGTCGCCGGCTGGGAAGCGACCGTGGCCAGGCGCAAAGCTACGCCTCTCAGCAAGCCATTACGCACACTCGCTTCGCATACCACGCAGCCACGGCTATTCCTTTAGCCCTCTGATGCGTTCCGCCCACGTCGTATGCGGCCCTCCATTCACCGGCGGCCCCTCACCACCCTCCCTCCAACCGACTATGTAGACTGGCGATCCAACTTCCCAGGCGGCCGAAGCTGCCACGTCAGACGAGAGGTCCGCGCTTGCCCGTCCTCCTAGGCGTCGATCGGTAAGCGTAGAGCGACCCAGGGTAAATGCGACTGGATCCGGGTACTGCAGTGACCAGCATCTCCCCCCCGACAGACAGTGCCTTCCTCCGTCCACCTCGTTCCCCGCATAGCCACATCAAACGTAGAGCACAAGTCGCCCAAGCCCCTTTCAGCTGCTGCATATATACACCAGCCCTCCCTCGCTGCTGCGCTTCACGGCGAATCGACAACTCCGAGTGCCGCACTCACCCACGCTTTTCGCCCTTTCCCCTCGTGTCCCTGAATGCCCAATGGGAGGCCGCACTGGTGACAGCTCAACCCATAGTATTCCCTGGGCCCTACTCGTCATCTGTTAACCGGGTAGTCTCGCGCGGCTCCTACTTGTCTTACTGATCACTTGTACTGGCATTCTTCTAGTCCGTACCTAGACTATCCGTCCGTTCAATCCCGATTCACCCTGGCCATTCCTTTGTACCTGTACAGCTCCGCCTATTGTACCACTAGGCCCAAGACCCTTTCTACCCTCCTTCCTGCAATCCACTTCTCCGCGCAACCGTGCTCTTCTCCGCCGCCCAGCGGGACCTTCCTCTGTATTCCTACCTTGCTCCTCTCCCGTTTTAAGACCGTGCCCGGTTTGCCATCCGTCAGAGTCTGTACGACTCGGCGACACACAGCCTCCGTGTATCGGTGTGGAAGACCCACTGCCTTGTTGAAGGCGTCGTTTGTGCGACCCGTATCTAGCCTACCAGCGCCCCTCGCAGCCTCGAAGCGCGGTGCACCCACCTTTCTCGATTTTATTTTCCCCGCTCCCAAGACCTTATCGTACGAGGTAAGCGACTAAAACGGAGTGGTCGGGGAAAGGACAACATAACTCCATCCCACCTAGAGCATAGGTCTTAGGCGAGGTTTCGACAATGCCCTGACAGGCCAACGCTACCAGTGGGTTAGGCATATGGTCTTTCCCAACGCCTACTTAATGTCCACTGACGTTAGCATACCTCGGGTGCCGCATGGGTTATGCAAGTCACCCCCACCCAAGCAGCCAAACTTACCTGATATCGCTCGATTGCGGATTATTTCTTTATCAAGGGACGCAAGGCTGAGCCACCTCCATATTTGCCATCCTCTCTCCCGCCTCGCATTAACTCTGTCCTCCCCATACACGCGTTTCTTTTTTTCACCTCACCACTCCCTCCGCTTCCCCACCACAATCCTCCCGTCGCCACCATCAGCCGACCTCCACACACTCGTTAGTACGACCCTATCGTGCCTCGGCCACGCTCCAATACTGGTCCACAACGACCGCTCACCACTCCCGCCGTTACAATACTAGACACTGACGCCAGAGACATCCCTCCTGCCCCAGCCCCACGAGCCCCGATTGGCGCCGGATTTCATACTCCGCACCAGCCTCCGCCTACCAAACACCCTCGGAGCCTAGCCCTCCCCCCGTCTCGTGCTGTTACCATTGCCGCTTACCACCCGCGTTGTCAGCTCAGGCCTTTTTTATTGTTTGCAGCCGACCCTCTGTTGAGCCACCGGAGCCGCCTGTCACATTATCAACCCTGAATCCGACCGGTCCCATCGAACCCAAATATACCGTTGTCAGTTAATGGCACGCCTTATTCTAGCCAATATCATACCTCCTAAACTTATTATTCCTGGTCGATGCCCTCATTTGTCTTGACAAACCGAAGCCTTCACTGTCCATAGCTGTTTGGCCTTTTTTTACCCCTCGTATTCTCGGCCTGACCCTTGCATTCTGTGGTTTCTGCCTCCCGTCGTACTACGGCCGTCATCCTGAATGTCCGGCTCCTTATCGACAACGAATATCTACCTCCAGCCGCCACGCACTCGCCCACGACCCCCACCTGCTCCACCGCCGTCGATTCGCCACGCCCTGCCAGCCCCCGTACCCTATTTACCCGAACTGGCGGCCGTACGCCAGTGCCGGCCAATTCGGTTGCACAGAGGCCACCGACAACCACGGTCAGTCGGCGGCAGCCCCTCGTCTTTCGCCCCGCCCGCCTCCATACTCTGATTCCCCACTGCTTCTTCTCCCATCCATCCACCCTTCATCACCGCCTCCGCCGTTGGCTACCTTTTGTAGAACGCGGCGGCGACGTGTAACCCTCCCGACATTGACCAGCGGTTGGCCGTGTTTTGGTAAAGAGGGTGGCTCCACATCTCGCCTTCCCCTTTGTGCCCCACGTCCTCCGCTCTCCCGCCCCCGCCCGCTTCTCTTCCACCCGCTAACTCCTAGAATTGTGCCAGACCTATATAATCTCCAGATCCCACCCGGTAAGTATTACGATCCCTTTTTTTGTTTTTATTCTAAATTGACAATCTGAATGGGCTTCTTTTCATGCGGTACCTCCAGTCCACTTTTAACTTTGACTTGCACGATAGCCATTGATGCCCCTTCCTTAATATATCACCAACCAGCTCACCGCTCCAGGGCCTTTGCTAGAGTTAGTTGACTTTTATCGTGGGTTGTTTACCCTTCACCGGTTTTGAACTCTATTGCCCACTTTTATTTGGCACTCGGAATTCCCCTTTTTTTACTCTCCGCCTGCCCCTTAATCAGTTTGCAACTCGCATCGTAGCTTTAAAGGCGTCATCTAACCGCCCATACTGGTTCCTTTTGCACACATTTTCCCACCCCGTTAAATTCTCCTCACTGCCCTCTATTACCCCAGATACATACGCAACGCCGAGCGTCAGCGAATTCCTGTACGAACTTAAGCCCCGTTTGTCTTTTCATTGTTTAATTGCATATCCACGACCCTGTACCGGTCCACATCCCACTCATTTCCTATCACGCTAGGTGCTCTTTTTGGGGACTGGTAACCTGCCGGCAGGAATCTCACGGCGGCCGTTCCACCCCCCTTCCCCTGTTTATTAGACCTTGGAAACCGAACCTCTTTGCGTCCGTAGCGTGTTGTGGTCCTATCCCTTGCTTAGTATACCTAGATCGGCCCGGTTTCCTGTATATCTTCCAAAACGTCGTCTTCGCCTTGGACTCCAACGTGACAGGTAAGTTACATAGTTTATTCTGCCGACCGCTTTCTGCTATGCATGTGCTCGCATGACCTGGGGTACAACGCCGATTCTGATTCCCGTGATATTAGCTTTAGACCCAGCTAGCTGGTAACGCTGCATATTTTCCCTCGCTCACTGTCAATCGAGGGAGAATAATCACCCAGGTTTGGAATATTCCTACTCATGGTACGGCTTCAGTTATCCCCGGTGCGCTTACTGTCGGCCTCTTCACAAGTGTCTTGACCTTACTAACCCTACCGCCCATCCAACTCTTCCCTCCCCGCTTCAACTTCCGATTTCAGCCGTCCCAGACCATACCTCATTTGGCCTCTTGTCATTTATTTTTCCGTGGGTCGTTTACACCGGACCAGGGACTCGTCTTGATTGCACTTTTCCAACTCTGGCAATCTAAGGCTACACTCGGCTCACAATCGTTTTCATCCGCATTCCACTCCTCCCCTTCCGATTATATTTAGTGCGGTTGATCCTTATCTACCGTGTAATTATTTTTACAGCCCATAGCTATGCCTTGTAAAGCCTCCCTGCTCCGGCGGGGGTCGCTTGCGGCCATCCTTGTCATTTACCTCCTACTGGTCTACATCGTTCCCCACTTGCATGGGCAAATCGCCCGTCCACCCACTAGCTTAGATAACGTGGCTAGCATTCCCCGGGCCCTTGCACCTGCATCCGCGCCCTCGCCGCAACCCATTCCCACCCTCCCTTACGCTCAGCGTCCTACTACTACGTCTCCTTCGCTCCAGTCGGCCGGCCGCCCCGACTACTTGACCGCCCCGCCTCTGGCCCCCAAGCGTCGCCCTGCCGTCCACGAGGCCCGCGATGCCGTACCGATCACGGCCACGACTTTGGGCACAGCAGCGGTGACGGGTGGCGCTCTAACAGCGGCTAGTCGTAACACAAACGACACAAGTAGCCCAGAGGAGGATACAACCCCTACGGGCCGCCATGACATCGACGGTGACGGGGATAATGATCTTCCCGAAATCCGGGGGAACAATGCTGATCCACATCTGCTCGACCGCTGCCGCCGACTTGACGAGCACCCCGACCCTTGCAGTATCGTGGCGACTGAATGCCCCTCCGAGGGTATAGTGAACTACCTGTCCCTCTACTACTGCACGCTGAATCACATCCGCCCCATCTTTTACATGGTGGCGGTCCTCCTCCTTCTGGTGTATTTTTACCTCCTCTACCACATCAGCGACCTCTACCTCGCCAGTGCCCTGCAGCAGGTGTCCAACTACCTCAACATGTCCAACGAGGTGGCGGGCTTGACCCTGCTCTCCTTCGGTAATAGTGCGCCCGACTTTTTTACTGCTCTAGCGGGCGTGTCCACCGACGGGGTTGAGCTCATCCTCAGCTCGTCCATCAGTGGTGGCATCTTTGTGCTTACCATAGTATTCGGCGCCATTATTCTAGGCTCAGCCACCTACTACAACCGCAGCGCGACTGGCCGTGGCGACTCGGAGAGCCAGACGGATCACGCCGTTAACTCACCATACCACCGGACGTGCGACACTGCCCTGGGCGGAATTCTCAATAAGAAGGGATTCCGCCGTATCCGGCGTCGTCTCCGCCTGCTCACCCGGCCCCTGCGCCAGGGCACGGCAATTGAACGTCGACAGATGGCCGAGGCGGAGCGCGAGCCTTCCGATCTGGGTTCCCCGGCTGCCCTGACGGGAGCAGGCCTACCTAGCGCCGGCACCAAGCGCAACAGCCGCCACCTGTCCAACCTACGCCTGGCCGATTCCCCCGAGATGATGGCCGCAGCGCAGCTGTCCTCTCCACCGGCCCCACCATCCTCCCTGCGCCCGTTCCGCGGGTACCGTATTCCAGTCTTCCACTGGCTGCGTAGTGCCGTCGTGTACGGGTCTGCCATTGCTGCCCTCACGATCATTGTGTTTCGCGGGTCTATGTACTACTACGAAGCCATTCTACTCTTCAGTGGGTACATCTTGTTCCTACTGTCCTACCTGGTGCACTACTTAGTCCGCGCCGTCCGGCGGTGGAAAGCCCAGCGCGCCGACAGCATCGCCCATCCGGATATACCCATGGTCAACGAAAAAGGGACCATTGTGAAACCCACCGGAGCTTTTGCGGACTCGTCGCCCATCCGCATTCCCCTTATGCCCCGCCAGGCCCAGTATTGCCGGGCCCACCTGGAGAACGACGTCATGGCTGCCGTGACACGTCCCACTTCCAACGGCCGTCTCGCCAGCGACTATTTCCTGGCCGTTACCGATCTATTCCCATCGTTCGACCGTTGCCGGACCCGAATGGCGGGGGCGATCCTGGACATGGTCCGCTTCCCGATACACCTGGCTGTGCGCTTTACTGTCCCACCTACGTTAAACACCGTAGCGGAGCTGGAGGAGGACGATGACGAACGGAGTTTGTCAAGCAGCTCGGATGGCGACCTGACTGATGACGATGAACACAACCGTGATATTCGCAACCCCCTTCCGCCGTCCGCACGCCCCTCGGGCGAGCGCACCTCTCGCGAAGGCCTTCGTCCATACCTCATGGACGAGGACGCCGATGATTCCCCCGTGGACCCGCCCGCCACCATCCCCCACGAGATCCCGGCCGACCCATCTACCGAGCGCGTGGCCACCTGGTACCACTATCACTTTTACCAAAAGCGTTTTTCCTCGTCGCCCAACCTTCCTAGTAACGAAGGTGCCGGCGGTCGCAAGCGATCGTGGTTCGGGGAGCTGGCTCAGGCCGACCAGTCACCCGAGGCCGCTTCCCTGTCACCTCCCACTCAACCCGCCGCTCGCCCTCACTTTGAGGACGAGCACACACGCACCCCCAACTCTGAGGTCACTCTGCCTGCCACCCGCGTGGTACCCCGCATCTTCATCGATGACTACACCCAGGACCAGCCCACCCGCCGCGAGTGGCTCAGTGGCAGTTCCTTCAATACAGGCACGACATGCAGCAGCAGCAGCGGCGGCTATATGTACGACGAAAGTGATTCGGATGCTGAAAGCATTGAAGAAGTCACGCCGCCGGCAGCCCCTCCCATGACTGCGAACGAAACCCCTAACCCGGCCCGGCCCGCCTCCCTAATTGACTTTGACGCCGCCGACCTAACCAGCCCGCGTAGTACGGTGACGGGCTACCATACCGCCCACGACTCAATGGACTCCAATGGGCAGCCCGCGATCATTCATGATATCCGTCCCGCGCCATCGGCCGGTTTACACGATAGTATTTATAGCCAGTCTACCGGCCGCGGCACGAATTACTCAGCTGAAAGCTACTACTCGCTGCCCGCTAACCTGCGCGGCCGCCGCGGATCCTCCCCAGGTTTCTCGGACACTGGGTCGGTCATCGACCCAGAATTTGATCCCACTATTGCCTTACCCGGTATCGACCCGTCTCTCCATCACTTCGAAGAGGGTGCGGCCGGTACTGCCCACTGGGCTGCTGGTCCAGAGGTTACCACCGTCTCGGCCTTCGGTAGCGTCGGTCGGCCGCGGGGTTACTCCGACCCGTTGGCCCTCGCCTCGCCTCTGAGCGACGGACGGCTTTCGCCGCCCACCCTACCCTTCGTGCCCTGCGTGACCACTAAGCCGGCGTACGACAGCGAGCCACCGTCAGCCACTCTACCAGCCATCACCCCAGCTCACTCCGACCCACCACATACTAGTTCCGTGCGATCGTCCATGGCCATCCGGCTGCGCCGCCAGCGCTCGCCGGCGCGCAGTAAGGCCTGGCGACCCACCCGTTCCATGCTCGGCTTTATGAACCGGTTGGTACATCTCACCCCGAGTGACCTGCGCAAGTACCGCATCCTGATCGCCGCCACCGCCCTACTGGCGCCGCCTTTCATCTTATTCATCTTCGGCCAGAACAACGATTCCCTCGCCGCTGGGATCCAGTTTGGCCTCTACGACTTGGTGGCCATGGTGGGCGCTCTGTATGCTTTGGGCGTGTGGCTACTCACCTGGGGCCTGGTGAGACTCAACCGCGTGTATGGCCACGTCTATGCCAATTTTGACAACCGTCGCCGCGGCCGTGGCCAGTTCCACCTTCCCTGTATGGATCTCTTTAATACACAGGGAACGATGCCGGCCACCGCCACTGAATCTCAAGCGGAGGGGGCCAACTCAGGGCGTGGGCTCACATATAGCGCAGTCGATGCTGATGAGGATGCCGTGGCCCGCGAGAAGAAGGCCGCTGCCTTCCGCGGCCCGGCTCCCCCTCCGGCTGCTGCCCTCCCCACGGGTACTAGCACCTGGCTGAGTCCCAAACCGTCCTCGGCGGCGGTGCGTGAGGGTGTGTCCTGGGGTCATCGGCCCGCCTCCCGCCGGTCGATGTTGTCGGCGGTCTCGATCGAATCCACGGCGCTACCCGAACCCCCGTCAATGCCCTTCGAGAAGGCCACGGGCCGGTTCCTGATGTACCTACACGAGGAACAGGTCGCGTTGACCAACGCGCTCCGCGAGGCCCAGTCCGAACCCTACATTTTGGCCGAGAACACCTACTTTATCCTAACTCGCTACGGCCATCTCCTCCCGTCGAAACGGATCCGGCGCCAGATGTACGCTCAATACTTTGTGGAACTGGTGCTCTCCGTCTTGGCCTTCGTAGTATGTCTCATTTGGATCTATGCCACAGCCAATGAACTGGTGGCACTGCTCGAAACCGTGGGTATGCTGCTCGACCTCCCGGATCGCGTGCTGGGGTCCACCGTCCTGGCCTGGGGTAACTCGATGGGCGACCTGTTTGCCGACCTGGCCATGGCCCGCGCCGGCTACTTTTACGTGGCCATCACCGCCGTGTTCACCTCACCCATCCTGAACGTCATGCTGTCTCTCGGTATTAACTTTTTCATCGGCATCGTCAGGTCCGAAGAGACCTACATGCCCATGCCCAAGTTGAGCCCCTCGCTGTTGTTTAGTTTATTCTTCTTGCTGTTTGTGGTATTCGTCGTTTGCATCGGCTACGTAGCCGTCATCCTCAAGTTCCGTCTGCCCCGGTACTTTGGCTTCGTTCTCATCGCCCTATTTGTACTCTATACCATCGGCACCATCATCGCCGAATTGCTCACGCCGTACTAATTAGGCCTGTCGGCATTATCATTATGACTATTTTTTCTCTAAAATTATATACATCATGTTTCTGCTCTGGCGGTATTTCACTGGATTTAACCGCCTCTGTCTTAATTAAAACCTGGAACATTTAGAAGAGGAGGAGGGGATTCCCAGGACCCGCCCTTACGAAATACATAGCGTTTGCCATATATTCAACGTACCTTTTATAAGTATCTCCATTTACGTTTACCCAGCGAGTGCATTTGATCATTGCATACTCGCCACCCTAGTCATCACTGACCGTTAGCTCGTGATTTAAATGGCGATTTCACCCTACAATTGCAGGCAAGCGCAAACGAGATTATTCGCCAGCTCGCCGATGGCGGGAGGCATCGGCCTGCATTATAAACGATGGTGATCCCGAGGGGTCGTATGTACCTTCCTATCGGACTGCTCACTCTCTGTCCGCTGAACTCATAGGGCACGTGAACCTAAATGTATTACACCATACCTAGGATCACTTCCCTCCCAATATATATATATATATTTGTGTGTACCCCTTTCCCTTCTACTACCTCTAGGTAATTTTTATTGCCGGTAAAAAGTATTAATAATACCCTACCGCGTTAGTTGGCCTTCCTACGGTTCTGCAGCGCCTCGTAGGCCTGGGTGCACGCTTCCTGTACGGTGGTGTCTTGGGCACGGACAGCCAGGATAGTCACGTCGCGGATGGCGGTGACCAATCGCTCACCACGGACCCATTCCATGTACGCCGGACACTCTCTGGGGAACTCCTCGAGCACATTTCTCCAGCACGCCAGGGCACGGTGCATCAGCGGGAAATCCGGTTCGACTTGGGCGGCCCGGGCGGCCAGGGGTCTCGAAGTGACATCATCGTCATTTTCGTCTTCTTCACTGGCCTCTGGATTGTCGTCATTACAGGTTTCAAGGGCAGACCCGGCCTTAGGCTTCGAAATGGTCGAGTGCAAGAGATCCAGTAGGGCCTCGGGTCCACGTGGGTGGTACGCGAGGGCCTGGGCGATAATGGGTACCCCGGTAAGGATTGCCAGGGCACCACTCGCCGCGCTTCGAGTCCCGCGGTCCGCGCTGCCGGTGAGAGCGATCAGCAGGTGAATTTTGCAGCGTTGGTATGGCGCGTCCTGATCGTCGCCGGCACGGTTTTGACCATCCTCCTCCCCTGCCTGCTCCTCAGGTCGCTTCGGGGCCTTGGCGTCACCATCGTGCGGGGCACGCATGGCATCGACGAACCGCTGGCACGACGTGGCGTACTCGGTCATCACGGGGTCGACAATGGACAGGTTACATAATAGTTCGGCGGCTGCGCGGACAATTAGAGGGTGGTCATCAAGGAGAAGGGGCTGTAGGGCGGTCAGGGCACCACAGGGGATGGCAATGTAGGTACCCATGTCTATCTCCCCTACCGATAAGTTGGCGGCGGCGGTGGTGGTGGCAGAGTTAGTGCCTGGAGCTGCGGGCAGTTCGACCATTTGCATACTGGCCAGGTTTGTAAGGGCCATGATGGCCTCGAACCGAAGAAGAGTGGGCGAGATGCGACGGTCGCTTCGTTCGGCATCACCTTCCAGGTCAGCAGTCAAGGGCAAGGTCTCGGAGAGGACGGCGGCGAGGGAACGGGCCTGGCCGCTAGTGAAGGCCAGGTTAGGATTGACTGAGATGGTCAGCTTAGCCAAGGCGTGGACACAGGTGAGACGCAGGTCGGCACTCGGACCTGCCCAAAACCGGGCGGCCGCTGACGAAGTGGTGGGTTCGACCCCTGCTTTGTTACGCGGGTGCAATTGAAGCAGGGTGTAGGCAACCTTGATTGTCTCCAACAGGATGCTAACGGCCCCACCTTGGACGAGCGGGGCCCGTAGCGGCGGAGCGGTGGCTAGGTTAGTGCAGGACCGGGCAGCCAGCTGGAAGGTGCTGAGGGTTTGGCGGAGGGATAGGCTGAGGCGAGGATTGTTTTCCGACTCAGCCCTGCCCTCGTCTGCCTTGTTGCCGGTCTCCAGCCGATACGGCAGGGCGAGACACAGAGTGCGGTATTCCACGTGGCGTTTCCAAAAATCCATGGTATGCCGGTATACGCCAGTCCACCAGGGCAGAACGGTTGGGTTGAGGCGGGTGAACCGATGCAGCAAATCAGTCATTTCAGCCTCGGTGGGTGGGGTTGGCTCGGCCAAAGCTGCGGCGGCGGGTGCCTGGCCCTGGTTCTGGCCGCGCTGAGCGTACTCGCGGAGCCGCTGGGACTGCTTTTGATCTTCGGTGGGTTTCGCCGGGTACTTTGTAAGCGCGTCAATAAACGTGGCAATGGTATGCAGGAGGCCCAGGGTGCTCGTGGCCAGGGCCAAGGCGAGCGGTCGATGGAGGTGGTCCGTCTGCTCGAGATTCCGGAGCGGGGTAGCCAGTCGTGTAGTGAGGGCCTCCCACAGCACCTTGTCACGCAGAATCATGGCTCGCAGGTCCGGGAGGTACAGGCAATAGAGAGTGGACTCGAGAAGGGTCTCCAGGGCCCAGTTACTGCCGATCAAACGGAAGAGGGTGTGATCAGCCGGGTCAGAGGTGGTCGGCCGTGATTTTGATATGGTGGACGGTGAACCCATAACGTGGGTAGGTGGAATCCATTTGGCGGCCCGTACGAGGAAAGTGCGAAGCGAGAGTACCAATGTAAGCGGTGGCACGACAGGCTCGGCCAGTTCGGGGGCGGGTGGTAAGCTTGGATCGCGGGTGGACAGGGCCACGCGGTTAGTGATAGTGAGCTGGGCTACGGCCGGGACGGCGAGGAGCCCCAGAATGACCGGTCCGTCGAGGGTACGGCCGGCCGGGGCGGTATCAGTTTCTGTCGTGTCACGATCGTGGCACCAGCGGACCGCAGCTTGGATGCGTGACTTCAGATAGTCCCGGCCATGGACGGCAAGGCCTGCTGCGCAGGCTTTTTGTGTGGCGGCCCGACCGGCCAGCACGAGGGTATGGTACTGTACTCCGACGGAGCGGAGCTCCAGCGTATCAAACACGGCCTCGAAAACCCCACCATCTTTGGTGAGAGTCTGCACGGTTATGGCGTTGAGGTAAGGAACGGTCAGGAAGGCCGTGAGGGCGCCTAGAGCCCGAAGGTGGAGATCTCGATCCTCGGTGTCCAAGACGTCACGGTGTAGCAACGTCACGAGCTCTACAGCCAAAGGGTCTTCGGGTCTATTGGTATCGTCAGCGTCAGCTGTTGGGCTGGCAAGATGGGCGTGGAACCGGGCTGCTAGCTGGGCGAAGATGGCGTGTAGGGCTGGCTGCTCGAGCAGGGCCCGTTGGCATGGGCTGGCATGCGGAGCCAGGGCAGTAGGAAACAAGGCTGGGACGAGGTAGAAAAATGGCGATGGGGCAGCGAGGGCCGCTAGCTCGACAAGGGCCTGAGCCCAGACGCTGAGGACCGGGCGCTGGCTGAGGAGTGTGGCCTGAAATTGGGGCTGAGCCGTGCCTGGATCGATCGGGAAGAAGGCGGTGGTAGTCCAAGAGACAAACTGCCGGGCGGCCTCGGTGCAGCGGCAAGTGGAAGTCGCCGGTGGGCCCGGGATGGCGTCGGTGACCGATTCGGCGCCTGCCTGAGCCTCCGTGCGGTGGAGGTCGTGAAGGTCCTCACAGAGTTTGAGCAGGCGGTCGCAAGCCTGACCGTGGCAGTACTGAAACTCCGACGGTTTGGCGCTTCTGCTCCTGGCATTGGGCATGGGTGGGCCAGCCATGGTGGTAGAAGCTGGGACTGTACTATGAGATGGGACCTAAAAGGTTCGAGATGGGTAATAAGGGAGAGAGAAAGGGGGAGATTGAAAGAGACCCTGCGGAATCGACATGCGCGATTAGAAAAGCATGGCCTGTCGGGCGGATGAGACCATAAATCTACCAACTGACCATGCGACTTGGAATCCCCACCCCCTTCTCTCACCATTGACGGTGGCTTAAGACGGCAAGCCACTCTCGGCCGCCCTGCATTGGGCCGTGGAAAAATTCATAAGTACCTCACAGTTGAATGATTGAAATAAAATAGGTAGACTGTTTGAGACAGTAACCAATTAGGACTAATATGTGCCAGTATAGGGTTAGGCGCTATAGAATGACCCGAATTGTATTTGATTCCAGCCTTCTACCCGCCTGCCCAAGTTAATCAACCTTCCATGTGACTTTTGTCGAACCTTGAGGTGTATTTAGCCAAGAGAAATGCGATTATGGTACGATAGCCACGATAGTTCGGAGGACCAGTAGTGTCCCAATGGGATGACCATTGATCCGAGCCAAAGTCGATACCGGAAGGAGGTAGTGGTCTCTCCCCAAGCTATGGCACTGGAGGGCCAATGCCTAGTGACAGATCCATCTTTGGCGACCAGGCTGTTCTACAGTTCCGTGTGAGCTAAATGAGTGGACCCGCGTGACCCGGGATCGGCGGTTACCCCTACGGTTCATATCCGATGCGTCACCAGATTCACACCCGGACCCTGGGCAAGAGGGGAGGGGTGGAGATGATGGCAAAGCGCTGGTTGCCAAGTCGCTGGCCACGTAATACCTGAGGGGCCTTTCCTGTCGGTCTCCTAGCTGTGGCGGGGGGTTCTGGCAGTCCTTCCTCAGTTACCCCACCCTTTCAATGTCAAAGAGGGGGACTAGCCCGTCCAATCAATGTGATTGGGCACGATCGATAGAGTAACTGTCACCGATCCCGACCACTATTAATAGATTACATGGCGTGGCGACTCCACAGGTTACTCCGCCACCGAAGCCAACCATGGTCGCCGCATGTTTGTAGAATCTACAGAGCGGGGTGTGAAGGGACGGCAGGAAGGGAAGTGGTGTCGAAGGTGGTCGGAGTCAGCCATAGCCAGGATCGCCATGTACACCCTCACAGATCTGCACCCGTTTGTTCCTTGGGCATTTCAACTAGTATCTTATTGAATACGAGGCTATCGCGGAGCAGCACAGCGTATAGAGTGGTGGCGGATTAAGGCGTCCAGTTTAGGTGACCTCACTAGTCACAGTGGCTTCAACAAGGCTCATGTCATCCCGACGACACCCTAGTACATCTCCCCTGGCGCCCAGCGGGGGCCGGTCGAACCCTTCTGAGCGATGAACCACTGACAGGAGGTAGGAGGACCCCACCTCACCTCCTCCTTTTTCTCCACCCAGACTGTGCCACCGTCGAAGCCTAATCACAAAGCCAGGCCCGCCGAGGGACGGTTAAACAAAAGCATAGTGCGGTAGAGAAAGAGGCTGGAAGACCCTGTAGCACGCTTGTGGGTCCGCATCGCGCGTCCGGTGCGACGAGAGGCGCCCAATATGAAACGACCTCTGCGGCCCGCGTTTTTTCCGCCTCCCTTCATATACACCCACCAGCCACATACCCCCCGTCAGAGCCCTCCGGGGTCATGTCGTTTTGCGCTGACTGGACGACAACCGCATCCACATCTGGCCCGTCACTGTTTATTGGTGTGAATGCGTAAAGCCCCTTGGTGGCTCGCTCCCAGTCGCTGTCGTCTCACTTTGCAACCCTGGTGGCCCATCGTTCGGTGTGGTTTTGATACGGGCCAGCCCGCCCCTCTCTACTCACTGGCCATGCCTCGCGGTTCATTGGCGATTGTTTGTGTTATGGGTGTTTAAGATTCTATGTATGGGCGGTCTGGGTATCTGATAGGATGCGCCCGCTCATCGGCGGTCATTATGCAGTCGCGAACAACGATGGCGCATGTTGATATGCGCCACCTTAAGGGAACGAAGTGGTAATCCCCCCCGCTTCGCCCAGCGGGCAACATGTTTTACAACCCTGGGCCTGCACCCCTCCCAGCTTGAGAGTCGCTGCGGCCCTTGCAGGACCACCTGCCCCGCCCTGCCTACCTCCTGGCCATGCTTACCGGCTCTAATATGCCCACCTTGTGGCTGATCTCCCGCCCTCCGTCTTTTTTTTTCGCTCTCTGAATCTGTCATAGCCCGATCACGGGCGCGCACACACTGACTGGGCAGCCTGCGTTGCCGTCATGCCCCCCTCCCTCTCCACCGCGTTCCAGTGATTCTGAGTCGGGTTATTTACAAACTTCCCGTTTCCCATATCCACCCCTTAACACCTGTCAGCGTCGCCATTACTGATGTAGTCTTAATGTCAACGTGCTGTCTAATGATTGATGTCGATCAGTGGCTACTGACACGCTTACCGAAACGCGCCAAGCTGGTGCACTCGTATTGAATACTACATTCTTTTTTCATACACATCCTTATCAGAGGTTCTCCTGATTTGTCGCTCCTCAATTACCGTTAAACTGCGCAGTGGACGCAAGGGCAGCGGTGCGGAGTGACCAGCCCACTTTTTCCTCCTGGTAAGGGCATGTCAGAATAACCTTGAAAAAAAAGTGGTGTGTGGAGAAGCAGAAGCGGTGCACTCCGCGCCCTCCCTGGGCCTGTCACCTGGCTGCTATCCGCTTTCGCTTGCCCCACGTAATGGCTGGACCCGTGGTGGCTTGCCAGGCCGGCTCCACAATTAAGTGTTTGGGCCTATAAGCCGAACCGTGGCTCCTTCCGCCCCTTCCTCCCCCCCTCGTCTCCACTCACTTGCTGGCGAAATCACCGGCTGATCGCCACCGGTTACACCGACAAGGTCGGCGGGGAAGGGCCGAGAGAGCCACCCAGCTAAGTCGAGGGACCTTGTAGAACCGACTAACGCGTGAGCTACCACCCCACCTCCGGACTTCCCCGCCTCCGCCCACCTCGCAGAATGGAAGGAAGGATTCTAACGTGGCGGTGGAAGGATGATGTCGGCTGTTCGCTTATTTAAAATGGCCTCAGCGCCCAGCGCCGCCTGCAGCGGCCGATACGTACGCCCAACGCCCTTATCTACTCCCAACCTGATCAAATACCACTACTACACCAAGAGACTCGAAACTCTCTGGGTCTCGACTAATATTTCATTAGCTGTTTGTGACATTACCAATATTGCTCTGACTTTTACACCCCCCCAATCTACACTCCGCAGGCTGTTACATATGTGCCAGCTGGTCCTCGCTTCATTTCATAATACGCCTGCCCATTACATTGTAACCGACAGCCAGTTGCTTAAGCCGGACTTCGTCTGGTCCGTTTATTCCTCGCCTACCAAATTTTCTCTTGCGTTCATCACGGCCACGAACCTCGTATTCACAATTACACCTCCCACTACCCGGTCGCTTTGGTCTGTCACCAGTAGTTAAACCGCCACCAGACTCATACCACAGCGCCAGCATTCCAGTCGTGGTATACCCTCTTGTTTATTCACCAATACCCGACCACTGGCCTTACCACGCCGCGTCTCATACTGTTGTCTGGTATGCCAAGTGCCGTACCCTGACACACGCCTCCACGACCGTGCCTCCCTCCCCCCAGCCATTCGCTCCTAATCCGCTATCCATTTCAAAAATAGGCCACCTGGCTCACTTATTCAGCGTGTCCCTCATCCACCGGCCCGCCCCTGGATCTCAATCGATATTGCTGCGACCGCATTGGTGCCCTCTCTGTTCTTCGGCCCGTTGCGCCCGTTCGTCCTTGTATCTGTCCCTGACCAACCCTCGTGCCGTCCGACTGCCGCCCACACCACCAACACCCACCTCATTTCCGAGTCTCCGTGCCGGCTCTACTTTTCGCTCTTTTTCCCCCTGCTACCCAATCTTTCACCACGTTGAGGGGTAGAACTATCTATTCTAATTCCACAGCTCCCATTTCTTACCACTGCGCACTGTTCCAACGTACCCACTGCCTGCATCAATACCTGCCACTGCGCGTGCGGGAGAAACCAGTCTAGCCTTTTAGCACCTGCCTTCCTCTCCTTATCCAACCTGTCCCCTCTCTCCCCATCCTGCCCGCTCCGCCCCTCGTCCTTTCCCTGTGATCGCACCTCCCTCTAGACCCCAACCTCCGTCGGCTTGCCTGCATATTTAAATCTCGTACCGGCGGCATCGCTCCTTGATTGCGCTTCTGCCATCCTCCCCTTCTAGCAGGTCCCTTTTGCCAGCCCCACATCGCCCAAGAATATCCGGAGTTTACTCTGATTCAAGACCCAGCCTTACCTAGTGCGGCCGACTGCCCGCTCGTTCTATCAGTGTTTCGATAGCCCTTCCTGCTGCCCGTTGTGCAAGCTATTGGGCCTTCCCCCCTCTCGCAACGTTTTTCGTACCACGCTCGTAACCCTTAGGGCCGGTCACCTCCACTACTCATCGCACACGCCTCCCCCAATCATAACCCCGCCACCACCACCTCTTTACGCCCCGCACCCGTGTCGTAAACTGGTCCAGCGCCGCCTGACGTGGCCAAACCCTATCAAGTCTCTTCGCTGAACGCTCATTTTTTATTGCACCCTCCTCGTCGTTGCACTCATACGCCGCGTTTACCTCGACACCCAGCAACCATCCCACCTGGTTCCCCACCGTCCTTTGTCATCATGGTTACCCAAACCCAGCCGCCACCACCGCCATCCTCCACCGCGGCCAAGGACCAGCGATGGGCCACGGAACGCAGGGCCTTCAAAAACAATCTCCGTGCGGACGTCATTGCCATTGCCGAACAGATGGTTAATTGGCTGTTTGCCTGCTCACCCGTCGAGGGGGACAAGCCCACGAGTTCCAAGACCGACTCCACTGGCGGCCCCAACTCCCTACCGTCCCTGGGGTCCTTTATCCGGTCAGTAGTACACCGGACCCAGACCCCAGTGACGGCCATCATCACCGCCCTCATCTACTTGTGCCGCCTTAAGCAACGACATCCCTCATGCAAGGGGTCCCCCGGGGCCGGCCACCGACTCATTCTGGCGGCCCTCATCACGGCGACCAAGAGCCTATACGATGACGCTTACCACAACCGGTCCTGGGTCACCGTCAGCCAGGGCCTGTTCAACCTGGCCGAAGTCAATCAAATGGAGATGGAATTTCTGGTCTTCCTCAACTTCCGACTGTGCGTAACCCGTGACCAGTGGTGCGAGTTCGTGGCCATCATCGACGAGAAGCTGCAGAGTCACTGGTCACGGACGGGTCTGCTTCAGACCTACCGCAATATGGGATTCTCGCTCATTGCCGAAGTCATCGACAACCCTGTGGCCCAGCGCGGTGAGCAATCCGCCGATACGGTTGCGACACCCGTGTCGGTGGACCCTACCATCACCGCATCGGAAATGCACCCTCACCTGGTCGCTCCCCTCGCCGCACCGGTACACCCCTTGCCCTCGCTTTCCGCAGTGGTTACCCACGTGCGCGCGGAGGCGGCCAGCGGTAAGCCCTACTCCCCTTTGTCCTCCTGCGTCACCCCGACCGATGTCGAGCCCCGCAGTTCCGCCGCTCCCATTAAGCTCTTCCGCAAGGCCTCCGACAACTCGTTCCATTCGCTGCCCTCCTCGTCCGAAGCCACCGGTGGCCCCCCGTTCCCGGCCGATGCACGGGCACCCCACACTCCTAACAGCCCCGTTCCGCCCCCAACTACCTCTATCTCGGTGCCCGAGACGGCACCCCGGCCAAACCTCAAACAGCCTGACAGTGGCCCTACGCAGCGCCAGCCGTCCGGCTCGCGCTTACCGCCTCCCTCGCACGCCCCATCGTCGCACAACTCGTACGCCGACCTCGTCCCCCCGTCCCGTCCGGCCTTATCCCAGGCCACTGGCAGTGCCAACAGCAGCACCCAGAGCACGCCCCGCGCTTTCAGCGGCCTGGCCAGTTTTGGCCACATGCTCAAGTCGAAGGCCTCAGCGGGAAGTCTCTGCGCAGGCAACCAACAGCCCATGGCGCATCCCGCCCCGATGGTCGACCAGCTGCCGCCCCCGCCGCGCTCTGTACCCTCCGCCAAGTCGTCGCACCGATTCAGCCCTGCTGGGTTCAAGATCACGCAGAGGCTCAAGGCGTTGTCGTTCCTTCGGCCATCCCACAAGATGAACGGCAATAGCAAGCACGATTCAGGCACCGCCGTGTCCTCTACTAATGTTGCGCTACCCCTTGCTTCTGGTTACCCGCAAGGGTCCCACGCGGACATGGGCCCGTCTTATTACAGCTCTGCCTCAGGGTCTTCTCATACCATAGGCGACTACGCGTCGGAAGCCCCGGTCTTGCCCTACCCCGGAGGTGCCTTCATCCAGCCGGCCGCGGAACATGGCTACCATGGCCCGCACGCCCAACCTCAGCAGTTGCAACATCACCACCAATATCATCATCATCAGCCCGTGTACTCTTCGGCCTATCACTCTAATGCCCCGACAGTCCAGCCAGGCCGCTTTACTCCCCAGCCGGCCCCCATCTACGCGATTGGCCATCAGTCGCAACCCACCAACTACGGTAGTCTCAACGCTCCTCCTAAGAGTGCCGAACCCCGAACCATGGCCCATGGTCACCAGAACTTGAGCCTGCCCACGCGTACAAAGAACTCTAGGCAGCTGAGCTGGCCCCATCTCTTCAACCTTGGTGGGCCGGCCGTGGCCCCCAATGGAGTAGCCGAGGGCTCGCGTTAGACAGGCTCCATCGCATAACTTCAGGAAACCCCCCCCCCACCCGCCCACATTACTTATCCTCATCTCACTTCCTTGGTTCCTACGACATTAAGCGCCTCCCCTCTCTCATACACTTCTTTTTTTGAATATCATATACCCTAACGTCGCATCCCACTCACTGCACCTCTCTCTCGATATGCCCATTCACTAATCTATTCATTCAGTACCCGCCCTCTCCAACTGTTATACTTTTACGCGTCTAATGTTAATGACTTTTGTCACCTCTTCTCTCATCCGTATTGGTAGATCGACCACCATGATCGGTTAACCCTTCATCTAATACATTATACACCTTGATTCTATTGATAGTTTATTAAGTGGGCTATTATCCCTAGGCACGATCAGACCTGCACGTGAACACGTTTCCCTCCTACCCTGCTGTGGGGCGTTAGAGCGCCATCTGCTCGGGCGGCTGAGGTACTTTGTCTACCGATGTGACCATGTGGCCCATGGTCCTTGACAGTGTACGCCTACCCCACAACATGTGCTTCGGCAGGTATATGCGGGTGAGCGTAAATTACGTTTTACTGCCTCATCTGTTTCAGCGGACAGCATATAGCCTGGGGCCATTTTGGATGGTCGCTAGCCGTCGAGCCCTGTACAATGTGTCAGTACGAACCATTCCTGGACTGGCTTAACTAGTCATAGTTTAACTGGTTCGATATAAGTACTGCGCTTTTTGGACAAAAGGCGAAAACAGCCTCACCGGCCCTAACAATGTCAAAATGTCGCACGCTGCTACCAGGTTGCAAGTTCGAGTTTTTAAGGTTATTTGGGGTTGCTCCAATGTCTCGCTTCCACTTCGTAGTCTTCGCATGCCCAGAATCCAGCAACCCGTGACCGAAGCGTCAATCCATTCCATTTTTCTATCTCCGAAGTCCTGGCCAACCAGTGCCGAGTCCTATATCTACCCACTCCCCTCTTTACCTATTGTTCAAGCACCAGGGCCTTTGATAGCCCCCGTTAAGCCGCTTTTGTCTGCAAATGGGTGAAAGGCTCCCAATAGTCACTGGCTACACGTTAGGCCCGGAGCACCGCCCCCCTCCCAGAGTGCATTCGTTCTCCGCCTTTTGACATTCCAGCATTCAACCTCTTCGCCTTTTTTTTTCTCCTTTAATTACAAGGCAACTCATTCTCCCATACCTCTACCAACCGAGACCACTTTTCTACACGATGACCGACACCAAACCTGCCGTTGAGCATCGTAAGTGGCTACACCCGTTGCTCCAAGTGGGCATGGTACCTAGAGTTCCGAGAACAATCTGGACATGGCCCCCCCGGCAGTCTAAAGCCATTGGCAGTGGCATGACCTTGACCGGAATGCCGAGGTAAACCAAAGTAAACTTTTACCCTGCATCCTCATTCTAGCTGTACTCGGGTACTAACCTCGATCCCTTCCTCTCTGTACGGCTATATAACTTACTATCTCACTACATCAGAGTATGCCGCAGTGAACGTGGCCGAGGAAGAGAAGGCCGCCCTGACTGACGCTCCGCCGCCATACACCGCCGAGGCCGAGCCCTCCGTGATGCCCCGCGTCGAACGTAAGTGCCCGAATAGTTTTGCTTGGACCTGCTTTTCCATGCCCTCTCGAGTGTGACCCATTTGAGTTGTCTTTCCATTTCACCACCGTTTCTTACTTCGCTTACAATGGCCTTGTGCAACCGTCTGGTTCGATTACCTAACTGTCAGGTATCCTCCGTAAGACCCTGGCCGTCATGATGGTATCTACGATTCTACTGAGCATTATCCTTGTCTGCACCCACAGTCGTGTCGCGCACGCCATGCGTTCGCGCAACGGCCAGGGCCACACGTTTGACTGTGACTACGGCAGGGCTCAGACCAGCCAGGGCGCCACGCAGAAGGCGACTCCCACCGGTACCATCGCCAACAAGTTCCCCGGCGGCGTCCCGCGTCCCTTCCTCCGTCCCTATGTGTACACCAAGGATGATGGCGCCCACCGCCTCCAGAGCCCCGTGGAGTCTGGGGCGCTTTAAAGCTAGTTTTCAACTCATGCTGGTTCTCACTCGTGGGACCCTTTGTGGCCAATGCAGGCTGATTACCCGCGACTTGTCTACAAGGTATGCGAACCCTTAATAAACCCGTGATGGCACCTATGGGAATAACCTACTACTTATCTAAACGGCGGATATATCTTTTTTTTTTGGAACGTAGAGATAACATGACCAGTCAAGCTTTCAACGTCGGTACCATTCAGCAGTCTACTACGATTTCACGGCCGTTTAAGACGAAGTCTGTATACCGTTGAATCAAAGGTTTCCTTCCGAAAATGCCGCTTTTCATCTATTGATTAGACAGTAGATACGTTCGTCACAAACTCCACCATACTGATGTGGGGAGTTTCCCTTTACGACCCCCTCCCCAGTCAAACTTCACGAACCTGATCGCGATCTCTCAATGTTGCACTACTAGACTCCCTCAGAGTCGAACGCCGGTTATTGGCACTCGAGCCAGTCTATAGCGCCCGCAATACTCTGCATTTTAAGACGTTAAACGAACGGGTAAATGTCAATTGGCACTGCCCACTGGAATGTAGTTGATATAAAAACTTTATGAAGTGCTAAAACATATAACGTGCGGAAATAAAAGTGGTTATGCCTAGGACAATATAGGGGCGGCAGTAAAAGGTTAACATGTCGAAAGAATAACCGCCACTAATGTTCTAGTCATCTTTGTCGAGCAGCGAGGCGTAGTCCTCGTAGCTGGCGAAGGCCGGTAGATTGGCCAATCGCTGGCGCTTGGACCGACTCGTCTCTTTGGGGGTCTTTCCAGCCGCTTCCGATTCTTTGGACCGCTTCATACCCTTAGAGGCCTTGTCGGATGTGGCCTCCCCGTCCGCGGCGGCTGAGAACCCGGCCGCTTTGAGCATGTCGTCGAGGCTCTCGCCCTTGTCAGCCTCCTCACGATCTGAAGCTTCGTCGTCCTCACTATCATCCTCTTCGTCACTATCACCCTCTATGTTCGCTTCCTCATCTTCCTCGTCACTACCGCTCTCTACATCCTCCTCATCATCCTCATCATCCTCATTACCGAAGGGGAAATCTTCGTCGTCAAACTCTGGATCGCTATCGATATCGCCGTCCAAAGCCTGGCGGAGTCCAGCAGGGAGACTCTTCTCCATGGCCTGGAGGATCTCGGCCTGCTCTTCATCGTCCTCATCGGAGAATTCATCGCTATCCTCCCCATGCTTGTTGGCCAGGGCCTTGGCCATCTGGTCATCGGCACCGTAGCCGGCGAGCCTGTCCTCTGCCGCGTCGAGGCCCGCGTCCTCGTCCGCCTCCGCCCCGCGCCGCGGCTTGGTGGGCTGACGCTTGCGGCGAACCTGAAGGTAAGCGTGCAGGTAGTGGTCCTCGACGGGCTCCGCGGCCAGCAACCGGGAGGAGCCGTCGGTGCCAGTGCCGGACCGTGCGGCCTGGAGCCCCTCAGGCATAACGAAGGCACGCTTACCACTGATGTAGTCGGCCTTGGCGCTGTGCAGGGCGTCTTCGGCCACGAAGGGCTGCATCGTCGAAATACCACGCTGGGTAATGGGCGCCTTCTTGGGATTACGGAACACGAAGCGATCCAAAAAGTTGGTCAGGGCGAAATTGTGCATGTTAGGCGGGAGTTCGTTGCTGTACATGCACCGGATCAGCCGGACTGCGTACATCGCCACCGTAGGGTGGTAGTGCGTGGCGAACGGGAGGATCTCCCACAGGCAGGACCGCTCCGCCCCCGTGTAGAGCGGCTCGCGCTTAAGCGCCTCGTAGTACGGAGTCGACACGACAGAGGCGGTGGCCGTGGCTGGAACCGGAACTTCCTCGCCGTCGGAGGCGACGTCAACGAAGCGCTCCTCTTCATCGTGGTCTTCGGCCTGGCGGATTAGGCCCTGCAGCTCCGGCCGATTCTTCATGAGGCGCAACAGGACGAAGAACAAACCACACACGAAGGGCGGCTGGTGGTAAGCGGCAATCTGCACGATCCGCTTGATAAAGCTCATGGTGCGTGGGCGGCTGGTATCGAACTGCAGGCTCTTGTTGAGCAAGTTGAGGTACAGCACGTGCTTCGAAGTGTTGATGAGGCGGTGGTCGAGCAGAGAGGCGTAGAGGGCACGGAAGTAGCGGTCGATCAGGTCGGGCTTCAGATTGACCACTTGGTACAGCAGCATCAGGGCTTGAACGACAGCGTTGAAGTTGTCTACGTGCACCAGACGGAAAATGGTTTGAATGTAGTTGTTGAACACGGAGTCGTCAATATTGCTGTAGCGGATGGCACGGTTGACACCCGTGAGCACCGCAGCTACCAAGCGACCGTGCTCTGCCATCAGGCGGTCGGATTCCTCCTTAATTTCTTTCTTCTGAGCCGCTAGTTTGGCCTGGCTGACATGGACGGGTACCTGGCGGCGCTCGTCACGTTCGGCGCGCTTGGCCGCGCCCTCGTCTTCCATATTACGCCAGCGCGGCTTCTTGAACTTTTTGACAGGGCGGCTACCGTTCGCTGGGTGCAGCGGCTCGGGCTTCTTCGGGGCGGGAGCGGGGGCCGGGGCCGGGGCGGGCTCCTCGACGGTTGGGCTGAGGATCTGGTGGAACAAGTGGAAGTAGATGGCCACGAGCCGGTTGGCCGTCTCAAAGTTGCCCTCCTGGAGCACAGTCTGATTGATGGTGGTAATGGCGTTGTAGAGGGCGCGGTCGCCTACCCGGTTGCGCATGATCAGTTCCTCGGCAGCCTGCACTACCACCGCATTCATGTTGGGGAAGGTCTGCATCAGCTTCAGCAGCAGGTAACTGGCCTTGGAACAAGCGGTGCGGTCCTTGTCGCCCAGCTTATTGACCAAAAGACGCAGCAGATTCTGCTCCTGCTCGGGCTTGGCCACCAACAGGTCGTAGACGTCAGTGATGGCGCGGCGTTTGACCTCAGAAACCGTGTCGTACGTGGCTACCTCAAAGGCCTGGATTAGACTGAAGTAGAGGCGCTTAAGCTGATCCTCAAAGTACCACAATACCAGCTGGGCAGGACCGATGTCCGGGTGGCCCAGGGGCTGGTCGACGAAAAAGCGCAGCTTGCGCTCCGGCAGCAGGTTGATGGTGAACAGGTCTTTCACACTGGTCAACATCATATGGGTTTCGCGGCGGCTGTTCTTACCGACCACATCCAGAAGCTGCTTCAGCGTTGCGAGGACGTGGAATGGGGATTCCTGACACAAAAGTGTGAGCGCCGAAATACGATCGGTGGTGGTACCGGAGTCCATAACCGTGGACAGGAACTGGCGGTCTGATTTAGAGATGGAGGGCCGCGTGCGGAACAAGGTGATTTCCTCCTCATACAGCTGTTTGGCCTGCTGGAGCCGTCCGGCAATGGCATTGGCGTCCAGAGTGGCCACCTCGGCGTCAACGGAGAGCTCGATACCTGGGTGGACGTACCACTGCCGGGACGGGGGGATCAGGAACTTCTTGTCGTCAACCCCGCGAGAATTAAACCGCGGATCGAGCGTGGGGGTGGCACAGGGTCGGATCTCCTGGGGGGCGGGGATCCTGTAGTTATCAGGCTTGGACTGGGGTTTCTGAGAGACGCGCTTAGCGGGATCCTGCTTACCCGGGACGGGCCGGTCAAACTTCTTGCCAGGGACGGGCCGATCAAACTTCTTGCCAGGGCCCTTTGCCGAGACCCCTTGACCCGGATGGACCTTGGTAAAAGCCTTCTTGGCCGCGGTGGGCTGGTCAAACTTCTTGCCGGAGTGTTTAGCGGCTGACTTCACTGGAGTGGCATCACGGCCGTCGGCCATACCAGGCTTAATATTGAGTCCACGAACGAAAGCAGCCACTTCATTCTGGAGTTTGGGGCCCCCGGTGGCTTGCTTCACCCCTGTGGGGGCTTTTGTGGGCGGGAGGGACGCCGTAGTCGTGGGTTTGGTGGGCTTGCCCGGCCGGGACGACGAGCGGTGGCTGACTTTTCCGGCCATGGAGAAAACGGATCGCAGCACGGACGGAGGTTGGTGGGGGACTGGATCCTCTTGAGTCGGTTAACAAACTCGTACAGACTGGTCGGTCCGAGGCGGGAATCGTAGATAGAGCCCGGGTATGGCTTTTCAGGAAGGGGGCGTAGCTCTGGGAATGCAGTGAGCACAGGAATCAAAAGGTTCACGCAGGAGGGAGGGAGGAATGGCAATCACCAGAGGAAGACGGTTGTGGCCCGTCAATCGAGGATTGGTGAGCGACTAGTGTCTTGGCGGCCCGGAAATACTCTAACGGTTAGCTTTTTTTTTTTTGCGAGGCAACAACGGTTTTTGCAATGCTGCCGTGTGTGGTCAGTGGGGTGAGCTGGCACCTCCCATACTGTATAGGTCCTTTTTTTTATTAAACTAATGCTGGCTCTTCGATCCCACCACTGCGAGTGGCATCGATAGGCAGCGTGGGGATAAATTTGTTCCCTTTGTGGTAGAAAGTATCCCACCAAACCGGGAAGCCTATGCTACACTCCGCCAGGCCCCTTAACTACCATCGCTTCGACGGTAAGCCTGCAAGGCACCGCTCCTAGAGGGCGTGCCAATATAACTGGGAGGCTAGTGGTCGCCAGCCAGACTAGGTCCGAGCGGAGGCCTGAAAACTGGGAACGGAGGTACTCTAGTTTGAGATACATCATGACAAAGGCTGCGGCAATTGGACATTTGAATGCCAAATGGGCAGAGTCAGCTGCTGCTGCTGCTGCTATACCCGCAGGGAGTATCCGACCGGGTGTGCGGCAAGTGGGGAGGGGTGGGGGACTGGCTATACGGCCAGTGGCCACGTTGGTTACCGTTCGCGGCCCCGTCACGACAGCACCGCAACCGGTTTCCACGCTGCCCCACCAACTGCCCTACATCATCCGCTTTCCATTGCGTCTGAGGTGCATTAGTCCCTTTGCTAGTTCCGGATTTCTTCTCCATCTTGGCCATACCTTCTGACTCAACGGACGCTTCGCCCTTCCTCGCATCCTTACCTTATCGAACACCGCCTTCCAACGCTTCTCTCACTTTGAGCTCCGCCATGTCCGCTGCCGAGACCATGAACGTGGACACCGTGCCGGCTAACCCGCCAGCCGGCGATACCCGTCTCCTGTTCCAGCAAGGTTCGTTCCGCAACCTAGCGCGTCCCCCCTGCTGCTACGCCTTGGTGCGATCGTTGCCAGAGGTGCTGCCATCCGTTCCACCTGCTGCGGCCGATACGCCCCGGGGGATGGCCGCCATCGTGGCCCTACTAGGTGGCCATTTGCAAAGCCAGTGCACTGTGGGATATCCATCAGGTGCTTCTATCTACACATGCTTAACCCACCCGGCCCATTTTCCGACCAACCTTCCCCTCCCGTAACGACGCAGATCTCGAGCGCAACATCCGCTTCATTAAACAGGGAGTGGCCAGTCTGGAGGCGCGCTACATCCACCGAGTGTTGCGCACCATCCCTTCAACCCGAAAGCGATTCGACACCCAGACACTGGGCGCCGCCATCCAAAAGTACTATCGGCCTGGTAAGTCAGCCTGTCTTGCCCAGGGCCGTCCGCGCCACACTCTTGCCTGGGCCATGAACAGTCGTGTGCCGCTCTGTCTTTCCTTTCCAGGCCATCCCCACTGATTTATCTTTCCATCGTCCTGGATTTCCTCTCCGCACCCACCTCCTTCCATACTTCTCAACCTAGAATTCGGCGACAAGGAGGAGTTACTAGGCCTACTCAACTACATGGCGGCCGAGGGGATGGACCTGGACACTAAACCGGTTTCCCCCGTCAAGGAGGACCCAGAAATCAGCGTGTACCTGGGCCTACTCGTGCTCATCCACCTGCTCGACCAGAAGGCGTATGACGCGGGCCAGCGGCTGGCGGCCGCCTTGGTGGACCGGGCCATGGAGCTCAACCGCCGCACCTTGGATGCCATTGTGGCCAAGCTCTTCTTCTACTACGCCCGCTTCTACGAGATCACCGGCCGACTAGCCGACGTGCGACCGGCCCTGCTCACCAACTTGCGAACCGCCACCCTGCGCCGGGACAGCGAGCTGCAGGCCACCCTGATCAACCTGATTCTGCGCAACCTGCTCCACTTCAACCTCTACGAGCAAGCCGACAAACTGGCCGCCAAGACGACATTCCCAGACAACGCCAGCAACAACCAGATGGCGCGCCACATGTACTATCTGGGCCGCATCAAGGCCATCCAGCTTGACTACACCGCCGCGCATACGTACCTGCTGCAGGCTCAGCGCAAGGCCCCGCAGACCCCGACCACCGCCGGGTTCCAGCAGACCGTGGGTAAGCTGTTTGTGATTGTGCAGCTCCTCATGGGCGAGATTCCGGAGCGTGCCCTCTTCCGTCAGCCCGTGCTCCGCAAGCCGTTGGCCCCGTACCTGGCTATCACCCAGGCCGTGCGTGTGGGCGACCTGGCCAAGTTCCAGGCTACCGTGGCCCGGTTCGACTCTCGGTTCCGCGCCGACCATACGAGCACCCTCATCGTGCGCCTGCGCCACAACGTGATCAAGACCGGTATCCGTATGATCAGCCTATCGTACCTGCGCATTTCGCTCCGCGATATCTGCATCAAACTCCACCTCGACAGCGAGGAGGACGCTGAGTATATCGTCAGCAAGGCCATCCGCGACGGCGTGATTGATGCCACTATTGATCACGAGCGTGGTTTCGTCCAGTCCAAGGAGGTTGCCGACGTGTACGCCACTAGCGAGCCCCAAGCCGCTTTCAACCAGCGCATCCAGTTCTGCCTCAACCTATACAACGAGTCCGTCAAGGCCCTCCGCTTCCCTCTCAATGCCCATAAGAAGGACCTCGAGTCGGCCTCCGAGGCCCTTGAGCGCGAGCGGGAACTGGCCAAGGAGATCGCCCAGAGCGACTTTGACGCCGACAGCGACAACGACATGGGGCTGTAGAGACCCAGGATCCTCCCTAATTGGTCTTGGTGGGTGCAGTCCTGCCTCTGTAACTGCACTGGGCCACCCCGAACACGACGCCCAATTATTCCCTCCCCCAGTACTACTTTTCTACGCCAATGTACCAGAAAACTTTGATCAGCAAGCCATAATGTCTAATCCGGGATAGTGTTAAGGCATTAAATTGGGAGGTGAGAAGGGGTTTAGAATTGTAGCAGGTAGATCCGATTAAACGAAAATGATGACAGGACAGTAGTGTCTACCCAGGCCGATCGACGTGACTTGAGTGTTTTCTACGCTACACCCCGGCCAAGCGGACACGCTTGGCTGCCGGCTCCCCCAAATCGACTGATCTGGCATCCTTGTCGTCCACCTTCGGCGAGTCTGGCGGCGCGGAGGTGCTGCCAGCAGAAGGAGTTCGAACCGATACGCCAGCGAGGTTGAACTTGCGCTGCATCCACTGGAAGAACCGCGCCGACGACCGCTGGGCACCCTGGTCGTTGCTGAAGTCCATACTGGTGTGGAACAGTAGGGACAGGACGGTTTCCCACCCAGCTTTGGAAACTGTACACCAGTGACCGCTCTCTCGCTCGGCAGCGTCGCCCATACTAGCACTGGTGCACGGGACCGTGGAGGTGGCGATCACCCCGCGTGGATACCGCAGAATGTAAAAACCTACACGGTGGCCAGCCCCGCATTCCTCGCCAATCGCCAACCACTCGTAAAATTCAGCCACCGTCCAAGCCCTAGACCCCGGTTTCTCCAAGAGTCGAGTCTTGGGGTCGTCGGGGAAGCGCGGGATGACCTCAGTGGCCCGAGTGGTAAGTGAATGTGACGGTCCGTAGGTCCAGGCGAGGCCGGGGGTGGCCGCATCGGTGGAGGTAGCACTGGTACCTGAGTTTGGTACCTGGGACGATGACCCGAGAAGTAGCCGGGCTTCGGCTGCAGACAGACCTGGTACCAGCCAGTTCGCGGAGAGCCGACTAACCTCGGCTCCGGCCGTTTTTTCGGCTACCGTGGTGAGCACCCGGTGCCACCACCGGACCAGTTGCTGGTCGTTCAGAATCCGTTTGGCCGGGTTGGCCTTCGACTTGGCAAATAGATATTCCGGCTGGGGTCGCGCGCACACATGGAATTCCACCGACCGCCGCCGACCATACTCGGCCAAGCACAGTTCGACATATACTCGGAGCAGGGCTGCCAGCGGGCTGCGCAGAGCAGCCGATCGCGACTGATCGCCACTGCCGCTTGCGGTCGAGGCACGGTCAGACGGCCGGCGCCACAGTCCCGAGCTGTCCACCTTCTCGATGTACACCAGGACAGGACGCTGGTCAGCCACCCCGGCCACCTTGGCCGGCGGACGGTATTCGTAGGCCATGAGCCCGGCCACCATGACAGGTCCACGCAGGGCAGATGGGGTAA
Source organism: Tieghemiomyces parasiticus (assembly GCA_027575765.1). NCBI lineage: Eukaryota > Fungi > Kickxellomycota > Dimargaritomycetes > Dimargaritales > Dimargaritaceae > Tieghemiomyces > Tieghemiomyces parasiticus. The sequence continues at coordinate 38,583 of JANBPT010000217.1, forward strand.
CCGAGCCCTGCGATTGACTAACCAGCAGCAAACGTTTGGTGACACGATAGCCTCCTCCGCCTCCACCAGACGTCGCAGTGGAATCGGGATCGGCGGGGATATCGTATAATGCTGAACAGGCGTGGGGTTTAGAGGCAATGGCATGGACAACGAGAGGTGTGTCGAAGTCCGTGTAGGCTCCCAGGCGGTCCTGGAGATAGGAGGAAAACGAAGTTTCGGCCATGGCGGGCTGGCAGGGGCTGGGCATGAACCGTTGAAGGAAATGCCTAAGTGAAGAGGAGGAAATCAGCCCTGGTAACGGGGATGACGAACAAGGGATGGCGAATGGCAAACGTAGAGGAGCTGTCGACTACGTAGCAGTCCCAGTTAGACCTCTTATGCTGGTAGTCCACCGATATTATTTCTCAAAATGTAAACAGAAGCATCGACCGTCTACAACACGGCTGCCACGACTACGCAACGATTCGAGACCTAGCCCAGCTGCCCATTCAAATTCTTGATAGTGGGGTCGGACACTTAACGTCGGTCCCTCTGCGGACAGGCTGTCATATAAATGGTAAATAGTTTTAATTCCGAGTAATACGGTTCGAAGTAATGGCCAGCTTCGTGAACTCATCAGCAGGCACGAGGTAATGACCAGACGAACCATTATAATTGTTGACCCAAAACTTGGAGATCTCCCATTCAGAAGCCGTCCCGGCGTATTTAAGTTGGCTCCGGGCGGCCTTCAAGGCACTGTGCATTTCATTGCTGGTAATAAGTGGCGCAGAAAGGTAGAGCCTAGATGCCCCCTCGGTGACTGTGAGGACCCGCAGACAGTTACTGGGATTAGCGATGACTTTACCAATCGGTTATAAAGCGTCCCTATCAATTACATTGGTCATCGGCGAGGCTACGGGGAGGGTTACGGTTGCAATAGTTGCGCAATCCCGGGTCTCTACGCAGGGTAGTATCTACAAAGATAGGGGCCGCACAACAAGCTTGGGGCCCACTTCCTACTCATTAGCTTGGAGCTCTGATCCTAGAGGGTTCGTGTCTTGTCCTCGCCAGACTTGTCAATGCTTCCTGCTGGCGTCGATGTCGAATTTAGTCTTCAAGGGAGGTGATATTTGTACCAAAGTGGGCTCGCCGATTACTAAGTATGGTAAGGACAACGGCCGTCTAATTCGGTGTGTAAACTAGTTGGGTATGGACCTCGTTTAGCGTCGCGTCCCTAGCGACGTCCATAGGAATGAAGGACCCACATGGCGACCGGCAAACATGGACTAGAAATTAAAGATTTAGACATAGCGGATAGACCAAATTTTATGCTGTGTTGTGAGGCGTAGGTCAGTTGTCGTGTAATGCGCCATTAGACTTGTCTTGTCTGACACTAATGGGTTCTATCCGTATGGACGAGTTCTGGTCCCCGCAGATTACAGCCAATGCAGAAGAAACCGCCTGCCATAGGGGCCACATATAGGAAGGGACATGCGCCCAGGGTCTGATCTACACCTTCATTAGAAGCCTGCCGCTCTCTAATGTCCGCACCCAGCCTTCAGATTCGACGGCAACCAGTCGAGTGATGGCCGCAGGGTACATGGTACTCGACGCATGTAGATAGTGCACCATCCTATATATACTCCGAATAGGTGGCAGGCTGCCACTTGTCTGAATGATCCAGTTGTAGATACCATTAGCCTCTCCACGTCTATTTAGCAGCGGCGTCATTACGATCCGTGTCGGTTGTTTATTACCCCACAAGGTACGGTTTAAAAAGGCCTCAACGATGGCATTCTGGCCCAGGGGTATAGGGTCCTGATGGTGTCAGCTGTCGTAGTATAGGATGGATAGCTCCTGCTTCAGCCCGAAATAGTAAACCATCCCCGCACTGAGACCAAAGAAGAGCTGTTCAAACTCAATTGGGGCGTTCCGGTACCAGGCTCGCAGATGCCACGGGTCATCAGTGCGATAAATGTTTACTGCAGCCTCAAAAATACGACCCCAGTTAAATCCGAATAAAGGGTACATCCCGTTCCAGGCGTGACGAGGAACCAGATTAAAACGGATGATATTGACCCCGTCTCCCTGGATTGTAGAAGGAGCTGCCGTTCGGGCCAGTAGACAGGCCTGGATCAAGTCATAATGAAGCCGTCTATGCCACCAGCCAGCGTATCCAATGCGAGTAAGAACGGACTCGACGCCTGATTGGTTTCGAAGGCCAGCTAGCCCGAGGAGGATATCCGGAATGACTACAAATTGTTCCGAACGAAGCAGGCGCATGACTCGATGCTTACCAAGCCAGAGTAATACACCATCATTGGAACGTCTTCTGTGGTACATATAATGACGGTCGTAGCTTGTATCGAGTGCCGTGACGAGACCGACCAATTCCAACTCCTCAGTTGAGAATAGTTTGGTAATATTCCCGAAACCCTTCCTAACGAAACTATCGGCCCAGAAGCCTGCCAGTTCGGCCAGAAAGTCGATCTGACCGGTAACCAGGGCGAAGCCCACGGCGCTCCGAGCAGCACGGAGCCGTGGGAGCGCCGCACGGGTCAGAGGTATGCGATGAGCACGCCAGTTCAAGGCCCTAATCGTCGGAAGGGCATCATAAAGCGCCAAAGGCAGTGGCCGTCCAACGTCATAGCGAATCGGCATGTACTGTTCGTAGGTGACGGGGTTCTGCATGTCCACGAGCCCCATAACGTGCTCGTCCATCTCTTCATTGTAATAAGGGTAATCAGGCCGCATGATTCGCCATCCAAGCTCTGGGTTTTCAAGCAATGAGGCCGTCCGGGTGTACAGGTTACCCATTGGTGTCAGGTCCTGCAGTGCCAACCCCCGGACAACGACCTGCCTGTAGATTAGGGTACGTATGAGGGGCGCCAGTACTGGCATGAGGGCGCCAAATTTTTCATTAAAGTCATCGCTCAGGCTAGGCCTCTTACGAGGCCGGGGCCCGTCGGTAGGCGAGGGTCCAAAAGCACTGTTCCCAAGGACCACTGACGACGGTCTGTGCACGGAGGGATCCGTCTTGTTACTGAGGACGCGAGTGTAATAGTGCAAAGCCTGGATCGTAAATTATGGGCAGATGTAGAAGTGTATGGCCATCGATTGCGGATTAGATTACTTAATGGTTTACACATCGTCTCTCTAGGCCATTGAGGTTTTCGGCGCAAGAACTGATCAAAATGTGATCTTTAGACCAGAAGTGTAACCTACCATGATATCACAGCTATATTTGCTCGTGTAGATGAGATAGCGCATTCTACGACACGAGACAGCAAGCTGGGCCAGGCTCTGCCCGTCAAGTCGAGCGGTGATGCGCTCGATAACCACCTCAGGTAATTCGGCCAGGTTGAGAGCGCGAGAGCGATCACCACGGATGAGATTAGGCTGGGCGAAATCCATCAGTTCGGCATGGCGAGAGGGTATCTGATTGGGTGGCATTTTGTCTTCACAATTGGCGAGGCTATGTGATCAGGACCCGAGAAAGTTGTGAATTTCACGGCCACGATAAAAGAGGGGAGGGCGTAAGGACGATATAAGGGGTGAAGTTATAAGCTCACACGGACCCTCTATTGGAAAGAGGTGGACGTGGGAGGTTTAGCAGAACAATCAGTCGTACTGAAATGAGGAACGGTAAGAGAAGTGTGGGTTATGCGTTTCTACTGACCGGGTACGCGGTAATAGTTTATATATAACTTGCATCACCCCTAGTTCGACGTTTGAGGGATGACGAGGGTAGTATTGTCTTGGTAAAATGTGAAGTTAACGATGGCGTAGTCAATAAAGAGCGACCTCACAATGGCATAGTAGCGACACCATGGATGACATTACGACTGGTGGCTTAGTCCAAAAAACGCCCAGACTGGGCATGGTTTGACCCTAGTCATGGCGCCTATGACCGCCATTAGCCATATGACTGGCCTAATGGTAATTGTAGCTTAGTTGGTGGCCACGGGTGCTGGTAACGAAGTTTGAAGGGCATGGGCAGCCCGGATAACTGCACCATAGAAGTTCTCATATGGGCCATGTTAGGGAACGGAAGGCGCGCCGCCTTGTTTACTTGTGGCGGGCTGGCCATCCCTGGAATACTTCACATATGTTACTAGCGCAAATGTGCTCGGCAGGCGGCGGATGGTAATTAACTGACGACCCTCTTCCCGTATAACGAATCAAGGACAGGTATAGGGAACACACGGGCTCGTTACATAAAGAGGAAACCCACCAAGTCGGTTGGCATTGAGGTATGGAAAAGTAAAGCACAAAGACACAGCGAAGTGTGGCGGGCAGGGGCCCAGTCGGTGTAAAGCAACCAAGAAAGCCGTAGGGAAGTACGGGACTGATTTGGCGAACGGAACACTGCCGGGTATAGCTGTCAGTGGCTCATTGCCTCTGGTATTCGGGGGTACCCGTGCCTGGCAACCATAGCTCGAATCGAACGCGGCACATAATTGACTATTGTCCGCTCTTCTCTTGCGCCCATTACTGCCACGATTCATTTCCAAATTGTAAGGTCACATTTAACCAAGCCAAGTGGGTATTCAATCGACTGTTATATTGGTTATTTTGGAAAGTCAAGTCCAGCCGCGAAATGTAGTAAGGTATATTATCTATACATCATGGCAGAGTAAATGTCGGTATCCAAAAAATCGACGTCGGCAGGAACCCTGCAAGCCACGGTGACGCCTCACAGGAACGACCGCAACCCCCCCCCCTAACACCAGTAATTGGCCGAACCAAGCTACTCAGGAATAACCCTTTCGTGACTAACCACCAAACCCCGGGCCGAGACCCCCCCCCACACATTTCCCAGCTATATAAGCCAACGAACCTAACGACTAAGGGATATACCTGGCCTTTTATCTAAACTCGCACTGATTGCAATCAATCACCCCTCGGGGTCTCGACTACCACAGTAGGGTCGTCCGGTTTCATTCGTTTGGTCCATTAATACAGTTGCATTTTTTAGTTCTAGTGCCACCCAACCGCGTTACCGATCAGCAACAGAACATCTCAGGCCAGATGATTTGCTCAAGTTCTGGTATTTGGTTTAGTACCAACATGCACTCTCCAGCTTGTACCACCATGGGCCTTTGCGCTAGTGCTATTTTTCCCATATTGCACGGTCTGGGCCAGCAGACTGAAATACATATCTATTGAGGCTCGAAGCTTGTAATACCCTTGACCACACAATACTTAGCACTAGTGCAAATTTTCTGTTGTGCAAGAACAATGTTTATGCCCAGGTAGGTCAGTCGGTATGCTAACTGCAGCATCATAATGCCTGGCCGGACTGCTGTTTAGCCTAATGATCGTGCTTCTGGTCGATGCGGCCCTCTTGGGGAATTGAGGGCGCAAGGTTAAAAGGTAAAGGGGTCAACAGAAGACGAATGGTGACAGGTGCTGGGGATACGAATTGTGGTGGTAGTGGGGAGGGCCCCTCCACCTCCAATCCCCTTGCGCCTCTTATATCGCGGCAAGCCCCTACTGGAGAGGTGAAGACTTCCTCTCATGAACGAGTATAATAAGGGCACCAACCCTCAACCACTCCTATTCTCTCTCTCCCCATTTCATCAAATTAATTCACACCCGTTCTTCCTGGGTTGAAATCTCTTGTATTCAGATATACATACACCCTTATTGTATAACCCCACTCAGTTTCGTTATAATTTTCTTATTAAACACATTTAGATACATACAACACAATATCGTAAAATGACTTGATGGCAGAAAGATGGGCCAGTTCATAAGGTGACCTTAGTTTTCCTGGTCTGGCGCTTGTTACTCGCCCATGCTTGAGTTTGCTATTGAAGGCGAAGCATTGCTACCTCGGGTTGGCTATTCTAAGCCAGTTGACCATTACTCCGACCATCCCATACGATTTGAAATTCGCCCATGCCAATCACCCACCCTCTTGTACATGGTAGTTTACCTGCTGTATTGTGAAAATATTGGTAGGGATGATGAATTAACAGCACCTAAAGTTGTCAAACCTACAGTCTATGGAAGCTTACATGGGTTCGTTCCCCTCCTTTCGCTGTCGATCATCAATTGTATTCTATCCCCCCAAACAAAATACGATAACACCATTTAGTATTGGTGAGTTGGTTGGCCTGGTATGCTACATGGTATTCTACCAAGTATTTGAGATACACACCGGCATATGCCCAATTGATATCGTACTGAATATTATCTTTTGACAAATTACTAACTTTTTTTTAGACCATAGTCGTTAATTGCAGATTCATTTTGGTTAAATAATTTTTGCATTGACTTGTATCCAAACTGACCATTCTCGGCACCACTTAAGATCCCAACGTCCCTGTCTGCCATCAGTATATATTTTTTCTGATTGCTATGCTACTGTAGTGCTGTGGGCACTAGCAAAAAACGGTTTGTATCAGAGTCTGGGAAAACAGAACGGTTTCATATGTGTCCAAACATGTCTGGTAACGCCCCTCTACGCCACCAGTAGTATTGCAATTGTTTCGCCTATATTTTTAACTACTCATTTAGCCATATCCGTGACTTGTCTTGTGACTACCTGACCGGCGGATGTTTACTACCTTGGGAACTTGTATCAATTGCTCACCGTCAGTTGAACCAATCCTATACTTAGTCTATTGTATCTTGAGGGTATTCATTCTCGATTTCTTTTGATAACTACTGCAATCGTGATCTATCGGTTGACCAACAACGTATATAAGGTTTCGGACGCCACAGTCTCTACACAGGAGATGATCTCTTCTTACTGACGTCGAACTAGCAACATTCATCACTATAAAACCTTTTTCCTACACACTTTATTGATTTATAAAACGTCACTATGAGCGCTTCAACCGATTCTACTGTCCCTACAGCCGTCTTGCAACCTCAAGCCTCCAAAGCGGTTCCTACGAGCTGTCCAGCTTCCGCTAAAGGTCCGTTGACCTCCGAATGGGCGGAACAGACGTTCTGTGAAGGACCCATGCCACCGGCGGCGAAACAGGATTGGTAGCCGTGACAATGACCTTTAATGCCGGTCATCGTTCAGTGTAGATTACCCACTTGGACACTGGTCAGCAGTCGATAGATTATCTCCAAACAGATGGTATCAGATTCACGTCTTGGTTTAATTTTCGTTCCAGTAAACCTTACTAATTTGTTACACGTTTGGCCAGTTAACCCTTTCATTCCTCAAGTAAGCTTTTTATCTATGGCAAGGCATACGCTTTGGCGAAACTCATTAAACAACTTCCCCCCTCATCTACAACCAGCTACCTCCCTTCCACACAGCATCCGTAGAGCGGACACCTTAGATTACAGAGATTCCAAAGGCACCACCCTTCGTATGCTTTATGTATTTCGATGCAACCGCCGGAGATTCTACACAAACTATTCAAAGGCATGACATAGCAGCCATTTAGTAACCATATCCACTGGGCCCCAGCCTCCCCCAGGTTCCTTCCCCATTTAGTGGCCCGCTATCATGTGTTGCTTGACAGTACATAACACTTCTCACCGCTGCATGGGCTTCCACCTATCCAACAAACCCCTCCCCAGCCGCCTACTTGTCCAGTCGGTGCCGAACCCCATTTATCTACGACAAACTTCCTACCTGTCGTCCTGTTTCTTCCCCTTCTAATCCCTTCCCCCCTCTCCTCCTATCTCTTTGTTTGCCACACTCTTACCCTCCTCTTCCCTATGCCTTCCTTCTCTTTTTCTCTCGGCCTCCTTTTTCTATCCAGTTTACCCTTTCTTTCTTTCATCTTCTTGCGCCGCCACATATCTGAAGACATGGATTTAATCACCATGAAGTATCACCCTGTATCGACCGTCAACGCGCCGTTGGACCCTTTAGATAACCGACAATTATGCTCGGCCATACTAGCCTAAACGATGCGACGAGAGGGCGAACGTCCGGCAGCGTTTGACATACCACTACTTTATTATGCTGGATTTCAAGGAAATACGTAGTACTGTGAAGCTGAAAAAATCCACTTTCCGTTTCTCTTTGCCTATGAAATGGACGGCCACTTCATTAACATCGCCCTCCGTCCGGCCTCAAAACTGACCCATCTGGCTGAAGCGCTCAGTATGGTCGTACTGGTGACGGTTGTATCCCTTAGTGAAGAAGGCGCCTCACTGATCGAAATCTACGTAAAGCGTCCCGGGTGCTCTACCGGGAAGCTCTCCATGCTCAAACCGGATGACCGTGATTACGCTGCCAGAACCTACAAGGACGCAATCACCCAGCGTCACAGCCAAGACAACTGATCCAATCATTTCATTACTTGCCTTATATATTCCTTGAACATGTTATTATTCTCCTGCACTGCCGACCTGTCTGATCTATTGAACCTCACCCCATTTTGACCGATCCATCCGCCACTCTCCTTGTAGAGGTTGATTTCCTGAGGTATTCACTTGTGTACTGATTCAACGGTTCAACACCTGTCTATTCACTTCGCCTGACCCTCGGCTCCTCCTTACGCTGTCTGCTCGGACTCCCTTTACCCGATTATTGATCATGTTACTTTAATGCCGACCATTATCTAGTACACGCCCCCTGGTCACTATGCAATAAACCGCTTATCCTTAGACAATCAGAATGTTATTTATCACTAAGTTCCGTTTTCTTATCAGTAGGTTTTATTAGTGTGCTATGTGTTTGGCTAGCTTGCCTCTGTCTTCATTCCTTTATGATTTTACCGATGGATATGCAGTCCACATATAGGTACAGTGGGACATGCTTAGGTGGCGAAGGGGAGGTGGTAAGAATACCAGTGACATGGCAGTATACATTTTGAGGTTTGGCCTGCCGAATAGAACCTAAAGCAATACACCGAGGTTGGATGGGTCTACCAGTGCGCACCAGGCACGGCAATACCTGCGTTACCAGTGATCACTTGAACCACGTTCTTAATCCATGAGTCAGCGCTCAAAGTTACCACTGAGCAATTGAGACATCTTCTTAACACATGAGTCAGCCTTGATGATTTCGTAGTAATCCAGGGTAAAGAGGATCTCGTATTTACCCGGTGAGTCATAGAAGAGCTCGTAATATGAGAATCCGATGTCGGTTAAATGCTTCTCTAGCTCGCTTATCGTGTAAGGACGACAGAAAGTGATCATGTAGTGACAGTCCCCAAACGCACAGTGACTATAGTATAAATCAGGATTGTCTAAAACGTAATCGGGAATTATAAAACCACCATCTGAATCGCTCTCGGAGACTGGTGGCAAAGTCTGACTCGCCGTGGTGGTCGCCTTGGTGGTGACCGTGGAAGCTGTCGCAGCCGCCGTCAAAAGGGTGAAGATGGAAGCATACGCGACGAGTGAGCTCAGTTGCATGGTGGAAAAATTAAGCTAGACGTAAAGGACGTAGGCGGATGGAATGGAGAGCATGGAAGGTAATGGTGCAGATGGTGGGTGACCAATGGATTGAGCTGCCAGTACAGGGTGATGTCCCTGTATTTATACCAGGTCGTAGATTGCTAAATGGAAAATGGGGGTTGCTTTATGCCTGACACCACTACCAGCTGGTGACAACTGCTTAATGCTTTTCATTTTTTGTTCGACAAGGGTTGAATGGAGCCAATTCCGTATTAGATTGTCTATGACTGGTCGATGGCCGCTCCTTAGGCAAATCTAAGCCGGGGAGACAAGAGTGGCCGTGCCGAGATCACCTAGGATATTCCTCGATTAGTCGATGAGTAATCCTGTAGAATGAACCGATTTTTAGGTGCGACAACATTGGCGACAAATGACCCTTCTCTGTTACATATCACCGCACTCGCCATCGCTAATACCGGAGACAAGCCTGGGAGCTACAATCATTTAACGCATGTAAGTTCATGGAGCTGTGTCCCTTTTAACGGAATGAAGGCTGACATTGGCCATACCACGTCCAGATCTAGGTCACCGCTTATAAGTCGAGTCTTGGATTATCAAGGCAGGATTGAGATGCCTCCTCAAGCGGATTTACAGTATATGATGAATCTTGCAGCAGCGTTTATGACAAGATGTTTATTGAAACGCGAGTTATAGATACGGCTTACAACGTGCAAGGGACTATTTTTGCGTTAAACGAAAGCGTACATGAGAATAGTGTAAGGAGGGTTTATATCATATTAAAACGTCTCTAAGACCTATGCGTATAACCGTCCCACCACTACTGGTCAGAGTCCAGTGATCGAATAAAGGATGGGGTAAGCGTTCTGGCTGAAGTGTACTAATAAACTCTTCGAAATAAAAAAATCGGCTTTCGTATCCTATAGTACCGTCATTTCAATAGGAAATAGCCGGCCTTAGTTCCATTCCTTCGGCCTCCGGTTCCACATCGCTTCCTCGCAGCCTTTACCGGCCAATCCTACAATCGCCAAGGATAAGCACCCTTCGATGCCTGCAGTAAACTATTCCAGATCAGCGGGGTACCCCCCCCCTATGACAAAATGGCAAGGTGACTAGTTCGCAGCAGTTGTCAATTAAAATCCCACAATCTAGCGTTTCCGATGCCAGCTCACCGGATTAAATCCAGCCGGGCCATTGTCGGCTCCAAAAAGGCGACGTCCGCAGAATCCCTGCAAGCTACGGTATCGCAGATAGGAACCACCGCAAATCCCCCTCTCCTTAGCACCAGCAATTGGCTGAACCAAGTGGCCCACGAATAACCCTTGCTAACTAATCACCAAACCCCGGACCGAGACCCCACCTCCCCTCACACATTTCTCAGCTATATAAGCCAACGAGCCTAACGACTAATGGATTTACCTGGCCTTTTATCTAAACTCGCACCGATTGCAATCAAGCACTCCTCGGGGCTCGACTACCACAGGATCGAATTTTATTTACACTATTGAGTTTCATGACCTTTCAATAGCCATCAGAAGTGGTTTACTATATGGATCGGCATAAATATTGCCCACACTCACTGCTACCAGCTCTAGTGAGCGTAATAGGGATGGGGTGTTCCTGGGTGATGAATATGACGGGATTTACTATGAAGACTAGAAGATGGATCTCAACCTCGAGGAAGATGGGTACGGTGGTAGATCCGGATGTGGAGGGAAGTGAGAAAGCGAAAAGCGGTCGAGGGCAAGTGCCCTTCCTGTACTTATGCGGGAGGATGTCGATCCTCTGATTGCTTCTTAGCCATCGGTGGGCAGGCTGGCCCCGCGGGGGTGGGTGAAGTGGTGGGGGCCTCTCCACTACCACTACCACTACATCTGTATATATTGCACGGTGACGAAGGCTGCAACCAGCTGCATACTCGACCGAGATTGTCCTCAGTAGCGATCATAGAGAGCCACCCTGTGTGCGCTATCGTGCCGATCTCAATACATCCGGCTAGGGAGATTGGTGCTTAGCATGGTGACAACCAACAGTTATCACCCTTCATGTCATACATGTAGAGAGTCTGTCGAGTAGCTCAGACTGATGGTGGGTACTTCGAGTGGGTGTTTAGCATCGTAATAAAGTCGACCGACATCCGAGTCAGCCGTTCTGCATTGTCCGCCTTGAAGACCATTCTGTCATACAGTGACCCAGCGAAAGTATACGACCATTGGTGTTCTTGATCAAAATTTGAAGAGCCCCTATTCCCTAGACTGTCGGCCCAGGGCCACTTTTAAGAGAGGCGAGTCATAAGGTAGTAAGCGCGCTGAGAGGGAAGGCATGGTCAGGCCCGGTGTGAAAGATAGGTCAAGAGGGACGCCCTTGATCTAGATCGGGTTGATTTCCTGCACATTGTGCCTGGAAACGTTAGCTAACTGTGTGGGGGGATAAGGCTATGAGACTTCGACTGTTAGAGGAATGTATCATTTTTTATAAGGGAAATGGTACAACTCTGGTATGGGCTTATGCCGAACTATTCAATACATCTGACGCCACTAGGATTTATCTACTGGGTTACAAAATTGTCCTTCCCGTCACCCTATTCGGCGCATTTTGATGGCCCACTTATATGCCCTCTAGGTCGCCTCTCGACGGTGCCTCTGCCTCCACAGAGTCCGAACTAATGAGTGAAATATAAAGTTGGGTCCAATCATAATAATAACAATTGTTTTTAATGTTTACATTGGTGTTATTACGTAAATATATACACGCAGTTACATCAAAGCCTGGTGGGCCTCCTTAGCTGTATCAGCCACTACGGGCGCCTCGTCCGCGGCGAAGGCCTCTAATACGGAGTGGATATGATCTTTTGCACTATCCACCCACCACGGCGCCGTCTTTATCGCTGCGGCCAGCTGCTGTACAGCCTGTAGCCCAGCCACTCTAACATTGGTGTACCGACTGCTTACCACTGACTTCTCCAACGCAGCTCGGAACCTGGGGACTTGGGTACCGACGATCGGGTCCGCCCGAACGACCGGTCGCGCGTTCTGCCAGTAGTCGCCCAGGACGCTTAAAGCGGTGATTTGGACCTTCCATACGGGATCGGTAATGCCCGCCACCAGAAGCGCAGCGACCGGGTCGGCGTACCGGAGTTGGGTCTCGGCGGCCGCCGGAGTCCACAAGGCACCGAGGGATTTCAATCGACCGGAAGCCACCATGAGTAAAGTAGGTCGGTTAAGCGGCTCGTCGAGGTCCATTTCGTCTGGCTGGGCGGCTGGGGAAACTGCCGGCGCCTCGCCGTCGTTATCACGGGTAGCCGTGGGAATTTCCGGAAAGAGTACCGGAATGGCGTCCGCGAACCAGTCGACCTGAAGGCTCGTCACCACCCTACCAAGCACCTCGATAGCCACTCGACGGTATCCGGGGTCCTTACGACGGCACTCCCGCAGAAGCGCGTCTTTCAGATCGTCGAGGTTAACCGTCTCAGCTGTCCGGGTCGCGCCCAACGCTTCGACCAATGTAGCCAAGCACGTCAGGAAGGCCTCCTTACCGGCCCAGGTCCGACCCTGAAGGTGTTCGAGGATGCGCGACAGCAGGACGGCGTGGGCCGGGTCGAGCTTCCCGCCCAGCGTGGCCACCGCAGCCTCGATAGCCAGTGCAGCCTGTTTCTTAAGGTCCCACGAATCGTAGGCCATGAGTTCAGTGCCGAGCGCAATGATTTCCGCCTGGTACAGCTGCACCGTCTGCGAGTTGCCAGCGTTGCATTCAGTCCACACCTCTTCCCATACGGCCCGAGTCCCGTCATCACGATCGCGACACCCGACGTACACCAGTGGCAGGACAGCATCCGCGGTGGCCTGCAGGCGGGACACGGCGTGACGACCAATTTCGCGCAGCGTAACTGGGGCCACAGCACGGAGTTCGGAATCCGGGTGGGTCAGGTAAAGTTTACGTAGGTGCTGCACCAAGCGGACGATGGTGATGTCCTTGGCCACGTAAGGCGCTAGGTAACCGATGGCCGTGGCCCAGGCCTTACGGAGGGACGCCGAGGATTCAAGAAGGTTACCGCTCAGGGCCTTAACGAGGGCGGCCGGGTGTGGCGTGTCGCGAAGGAGATGGGACTTGCGCATACACAGCACCACTACAACGCGCGCTACCCCGGCCCGCGTGGCCAACCCGGTACCCTTCCGGATGAGCTGCTGGAGGGCCGGTACCAGGGCATCCATAGTAGCAGCGTCGCGAATCTGATCCAGTCCGCGTTCGACCGCCTCCATGACAGGCGACATGCGCGAGGCGCTGAGACGTGCGTGGTCCAACTGGTCTGGCGTAACCTCGTAGGCTTCGGTGTGGAAACTGAGGTAATTGAGGGTGGCCGGCTCAAACTCGGTAAGCGCTTCCAGTAGGGATGTAGTGAGTCGGGGGAGGTACGGCGTGAGGTAAGGACCGGTCTTGGTGCTGAGTTGGAGGAGGGTGCGCAGGCTGAACTGCTGTACCGGCTCGGCGTCGGCGGTGAGGCCACGGTCGAGGAGGAAAGGGAGGATCACGTCCAGGACGGTGTGGGCCCGGGCGCAGGCGGCCGATTCCAGGCGCCCAGGGCCTGCTGGAGAGTCCAATGCGATTGTCGTCGTCGTCGCCACTGACGCCGAACCAGGCTTGGCCTCTACCAACTTCAGTGTCAAAGCCGACAAGGTTCGGCAGAGCGGTAGGGCGGCCTCACGTACGCTCTCCTTGATATCGTCCAAGGCACGAAACGCCATGCGCCACAGGTCCTCGAGGTAAGGATCAAGCCGGGCGGTGGCCTCCGGGGTGGAGACGAAATCACGGGTCCCAATCAAGTCGGCGACGGCGCGGGCGCTCGCCTCACGAACGCGCCACTGGCGGTTCCCGAGGTTTTTGAGGAGGTCCGTCATGATCGCCTTGAAGTGAGCGGTTAGGGTGGCCGGCGGGTCGGGCACGAGGGCACGCCAAATGGTGGCCATCGCGGTCTGAACGGGCGGGGCCGGGTCGTAGAGGGAACGAAACAGAGACGGAATCAGGGTGACCATGTGGGGTTGCAGGGATTCGCGGGACCGGGCCAGGATGGCGGCAAACCCAAACGCGGCACCGCAACGCGACTGCCACACCGCGTGGTGGTTGGCGAGATTCATCAGCTGGTACACCAACTCGGGCCGGTTCATGTCGGAGGCCAGGGACAGAATGGACTGGTAAGTCGTCACGGTGGACCCGTCGGGGGCGTTACCTAGTTGCTCCCGGCCAAAAACCTCACTGTCTCCGGTCACCCGGAGCGGGGCGGCCGGCCGGCCCTCGCGGAAGAAGGCTAGCAAGGAATAGACCAGCTCCTCACGTGTAGCCGCGTCCCCGGCCTCAAACACAAGACCCACGCCTTTGGCCGCCGCCTCCTGGACCAACTCATCCTTATCGGTGAACAGCCGGGTGAAGGCGGCGTGGAGGCTGCGGAGGTGAGCTCGCAGGGTCGGGTGTACCGTACCGAACCGGACCAGGGTCAGGGCCCACAATACGGCGGCCTTACGCACGGCTGGTGGTCGCAGCGGCGTCATATCGTCCGACAGCTGGTTAAGCGCCGCATCGAGAGCCCCGTGAGTCGTCGCGGCCACGATGGCCGGGTCCCACGGGACTAAGGCGCGTAGGTCCACCGTGTCCCGGTAGGGGTCCAGGAGCGGACTGGGCCAGCCGATCAGCATGGCCACCAGTGCCTCGCCCGAGGTAAAGTGGACCTCCGGTTGCTTGCTAAACAGCTGCGGGGTCTCCTGGAAAAATGTCATCACTTCCGGTTGCAGACCGGGAAAGCCCAGGGCGACTGCCCCTAGACAGCCCAGACCGGCCTCGATAACCTTGGGGTTCGTGGCCTTACAAAGCCGTTGGCGGGTACTAGCCAGGACCCGGCTGAAGAGGGCTTCTAGGGTGACGGCCGCTTGGATCGTGCAGTGGGCATCAGCGGGTTGTTTACCGCTCGAGTTCACGGTGGTTCTAGTGTCAAAGAAACGCGAAAGAGACTGGTACCGAGCCAGATCGCCCAAGGCGGCAAACACCGTACTGAACAGCCAGGACGGGATATTACCTGTAGCGTCGATGAGGTCGATCAGCTTGGTCACCACAATCACCACCAGGTCGCGTGAAAGGGTTGGTCGGTCTTGTAGACCCGCGGCGGTGCAACGACCCACAAGGGAACCTAGGAAAGCTGCATGGCCGTGGGCCGCCTCAACGGCGGCCGGTCGGGTCGAACCTGCCACGGCCAGCTGCGCCAGGGAATCGTTCACCAACCGTTCTAGCTCGGCAGGCTCCACGGCGGTGTCGAGAAGGACGAGCGTGGTCAAGTGGGCGGCGATCGTCCGGGTTTCGGCGACCGGATCGGTCAGGAACGTACGCAAGTAGGGCAGTTCTGGGGCCAATGCTGCGGCCAACTCGGAGGCCGGAAGGAGCACCAGAAGCTCGAGGAGGTAGCGTAGGAGTAAAGGGCGAACGGCGGCTGCCAGCGAACCGGCGGACAGGCCGGAGCTTTCCTCACGGAGCGGGACGGCACGGAGCAGAACGAATAGGAGAGTGAGGTACAGGTGTAGACTGTCCCGGGTGACGGTGGACGGGTCAGACCCGGCACCACGGGGCCGGCCGATGGCTTCCCACACGGTTCCCAGTTGACGGCGGAGCAATGTCCGCAAGGTCGGATTGTCCACTGGACGGTCATCGGCCAGGCCCTCCAAGAGGGCTTCCACTGATTCTCCCTCCATAGGGTCCGATCCTTCTGGGCTGTCATCAGCATTAGCCACCACCGGTTCCTGTCGGAGCGCCAGACGGGTCAGGAGTAGACGCCGCAAAAAGGCCGCCGTACTGCGAAGCGTGGTCACCGGACGGTATAGGGCAGTGGGTGTTTGCGACTGCAAGGCGGTCATGGCGTTTGGGACAAGGCCGGTCGGGTCGCCGGCTAACATGTGGGTGGTCAAGTAGGCCACCGTACGGTCGAAGGCAGGCAAGTCATCGGCGGCCAGCTTATCGGTCAGCCCGAGATTGAGGCAGCGTCGCGCCTCCTCCTGAACCTCAGGCTTGACATCGGCCACGAGTCCTAAGGCCACTCGGCGCGGGAAAGGCTCGGCCCTGGCGTACACTGTCAGGGCGAGGCGTAGGGCACAGAAGCGGTTGGCCGAAACGGG